>OZ024916.1:72689005-72964005 GCA_964017125.1 Flabesymbios commensalis
ATCCCACGATTGTAATGTTACCCATCCAATACAGAATCCACAGACCTAGAAGCAAGTACATCTGCCTCTATATCAATACATCACGGATTCCAACAGCTCCAAAGCAGCGACGAATCACAGAAATATATGTATTAAAAACATGGAACGCACCCATACATAGAACAATTCTTTCCAAATCTGGATTACCCGACGAAGCACGTACTTCAACGGCTTTTGCATACTTTGCTTGATCAACAACAATGGTAACTATTGGCGTGTCCACATCGGTCTTATCAATGAGGTGTGGTCAGATATTAACCTTTTCACTACCATACATGACGGAAATTTCCGTCGTCATTCGTCAATGAACGTAACCATAAAATGACACAAATTTTCGTCAAATATATACTACATTTATGTATTTTTCGTCATTTGAAGCTGGAAATTGCGTTAGCAATTACAGCTTCAAATGACGAAAAATAGAACTCCTACACTAGTATATCTGGATCCTGGCATGCACCCCGGCCTGGAAGTCAAAGGGTTAACATGGATCGCTTCATTAAATGTGTATACTACATTGAGGGACGTTGGAGTCTTGAAGATGCATGTGTCAATGATCGGATACAAAATATTTTACATCCACATGATAGTCTGTATCAGTAGCTTTCTATTGATATTAAATATATTGCTCAAACTTTGACTACTCAGTGGGCGAAAATGTGTAATATATATACTCGATTTCTTAAAATCGAAAAAATAGCGCATATGTCATGTACATTACCAGGTAGAAGAGCAACCCCTTTTTAGATGGCGATGGTAATAATACTAGCGCCCTCACTTATAGCATCGGTTCCGTCGTCTAGGGATAGCATTATTGAGGGCTCCCTAATGGTAAAAAGTATGGTGACGTCAAAATGAACACGAATTTCTTTCTTTATTTTTTGTACATTTTATAGAGGGTGAACTAAAGCTAAGCTTCTGAAAGGATGCCTAAAATAATTATCAGTGATTATATGGACCCCTTCCTTCACCAGCATCATCAGATTGTGGTTCAATACTTTTGATGCGTACTCTAGCACAACAGTACATCCCTTAGTGGCCAAAGGGCTGTCACTGAGTAACCCTTCATAAAAACAATTTTAATTTACATACAAATATTTTTCATTATAATTGTCTGTACTCTCATATTTTAAGGTTATCAAGTTTGCTTTATGCACATGTATTTGGTGTTAGACAAACTAAAAACGTGATAAAATAAAAACGCCACATACGATTTAAAAAAGTTCAGCTGTATGTATGCTTCCATGTGGTGTTGACGGTATGAGCTAGCAAGCTGTACACTTTTCCACAAACTCAATAAAACACGAGGGGAAGGGGGGGGGGTGAGTAGAGTAAAAGTACATTTTTACAAATGTATGGAACTTTAAGCTATCAGACGTTTTAGAATGTATGCTATGTGAAGTAAAATTAATATAATAGTTCATTAAGCGTCATTAGTAAATACCAAATTACCTGATTATAGCTATAATAACAAAAAAGAAAAATAACTGGTGAAAATTAGCAAAAAATATCTTGTTTTTTCCACCCACAGAAATAAGGGCGCCCTCAATAATACTATCGCTAGACGACATCTTGGATACTATAAGTAAGGGCGCTAGTATTAATACTATCGCCATCTAAAAAGCGGTTGCTCTCCTACCTGGTTACCTGATCAACAGGTTGATTCTGGCCCCTGAGAAGTCCAGCTGGGATGTGAAAATAAGAGTGGCTTAAATCCCCCTTCCGGTGGCACCTCACCCCTAGTCATGTCTGGTCTATAACTGTCAGGTGAGAATTAAATCAATTTTCAGCGACGGCGGCAGCAGGACATATAAGCATCCCTAGCTGTAATATTAGAGATCATTATCGTATTCATGATATTCACATCTCCCATGCCTAGTTTTGAGAGTCATGTATTTAATTAATAACAATAAATAAATTTAAAATATAGATGATATAACATAATAGTGGATTTTGTCGAATTTGTTTATCGATAATTTATGGCGGTCGTAAAATGCCGTTTTCACAACCTTTCGGACACCTTAATTTTTGGTTAATGTTTCGATAATTTGTGCTAAGGGATCATATGAAAAGATAAAATCATCAAACCTATGTTGTCAGGGGGGTGTAGAAAAATTGTATTTCTAGGCCTTATTTAGAGATCATCCCCAGGACTATCCTGCTTCCAAGAGTTTGAGAAGAGTAGCCTTCACAGTCTTTACTGGCAATCCTTCAGGTGTTGCAATTGCCAAAGATAGGGGACCGAGAGGGTATTCCATTAACTTGTTCAAAGATATGTCACGGTTTTGACCAATCACCAGCAGGCGCCAAATAATTCCCTTGTTGATTTGACTTAACTTGCTGATTTTGAGTCTATAAACGTTGCTGTTTGCGCAGTGAAGCAAATTTTTTTAGCTTTTGTTTTGACAAGTGGTGATGGAAATCTGTTCTTCCTGTCATGTCTAGTCTGTTTCGAGCAGAGTCTTCCAGTGCCTTAGTACCTTGTTCATGAACCTGAAGCAAATTTCCAACAAGTTCATCAGGTGCTGTCCGTCCAGATGCCATGTGACAAAGAGATTGATCAGCTTGGAAGGGGTTAACCCAATTCTGGATACATGTGATAACTTGATGTATCATCAACTCATCATCATGCATACGCTTTTGGCTAGCAGCATTGTGTATACTGGACTGTTGAGATATTCTGTCTTTGCCAGTAAGTATATAACACTCACGCAGGAACTCTGCCTGATGTCAACGTAACAGGGTCTACTAATAGACAGCTCCTGGTTTTAAAGTAATACCAAATAGTACACCTGATGTCTTTGTGTCGCGGTTAATGGTCACCCCAATAGTTTGATCTTGAGGAATACGGACGAATTTGTTTTAATATGAACATTGCACAGCAAATTCACCATTTAGTTGAGATTGATGAGCATCTGGATGGGTGATATGTAATGTTACCATATCAATGAGGTAAGCTGGAATGTACCTGGCATAATTTATGCGGTCATATGCAAAGAAATATGGAGTCATTTCAATGAGGCATTGCAAATGTAACTCCCAGTTAGCCTCTCTAGCTGCTGGAGCGAATATATCTTAGTAACAACCACACCATTTCAAGGTATGAATTCAAAAATTGACAATACATCATGGAGTCCTGCAGATCCAAAGCGGCTACCAAATACAGCAAGTATATATCTAAAATATTAATAAAACCCATTTGATATGATCTTGAAAGTACTACGAAAAGTACATTAAAATATAAATGTTATCTTTATCATAACATTCATATCATGATATAGCATGATATGATTGAGCATACAACACAAAACAAAATAGCGAAGAATGATTTGTGGGACTATGGCATGTGTGAGCTCAAAGGTGGAAGAGGTCACTCTGGTTCGAACATATCAGCAAAAGCCGCCGTCCAAGATTCGAACCAGATATAGACAACGTTCCACACAAAATGTAACATTTACTATTAGTATCACCATGATTACCATTACAAATTTGCCAAGTATTTGCCACACCTCCAAGCTTCAGCTTATCTTGAAAGGGGATCCCTAGCTGATAAACGACAAAAGATTTATATCAGTTTGGTTTGGAACTCCGCCATCAAAATGATGTCCGGGTTCCAATCTAAAAGCAAGCAATACCCAGGCATAGTCCAGTCAGGGGGATAATCTGGGCGTTTACATCGGTCTCCACTAAGACCTCGTAATCTGCCTGAATAGCGAACCCAAATTAGACCTTATATCACACTGGGACCTTTTAATACTTATAATGATGTGTGTCACTAGATTGTATATTGAATAAAAATTAGCTAAATCGAACTGTGGTACTTAGGCAATTAAAGTATGCGTCTTAATGTGACTATCTGTATTATAGTCTGAGCTAGGACTTATATAAAAATGACCTGACCTTGTTTTGTTACATATACAGTGTTTTTTTTATGTTTCTTATACATTTTTTGGTGATTAATTCATATAGGATATATCTCTTTTTGCTGATGACATCACAGTAGTAAATGTACTCAAATTATCGCACAAAAACTTCAAAATGTAGCTACATCTGCAAACAAGTGGTGTGAAGACAATAAAATGCAATTGAGTATTATCAAAACCAAAGTAGCATTAGTTGGTCCAAAACAAAGAATAAATAGAATAACTGATTCTGATAAACAAATTAAAATACGTATTAATGATATCCCAATTGAACAAGTCTCTCATAGCAAATTACTTGGTATTCACATTGATGAATCGTTGACATGGAATTTACAGGTAACAAAATTAAAAAAGACAGTGGCTTATAAATTATTTCTTCTCAAACGTATACGACCCTTCTTGCCAACCCAAAGTAGAATTATGTTTTTTAACTACTATATAAAACCGTATTTGGAGTACTGTTGTAGTATATGGGGAAGCACATCCCAAGAAAACATAAATATAGTTGTAAAACTTCAAAAAAGAGCCGCTCGATTGATCCTCGATGCTGACTATTCAATTCGAAGTAAATTATTATTCAGTGAGCTAAAATGGGTTCCCTTTCCAGAAATCGTTAAATTTCACCAGCTTAGTCTAGTTTTTAAATGTATTAATACTATTGTTCCCACTCACTTACACAATATGTTTCGCCCCAAATCCAATGATCATACATATTTGTTGAAATCTTCTGGGACTGGCCAATTAGGCAAGACAAGACAACACACCAGAAGTTTATCGCTTATTGGTCCGAAATTGTGGAACAATTTAAATAAAGAAATACGGAACTGTACCACCTTATCTAGTTTTCAATCTAAGCTTAAGAATTTTTTGTTATGTACTACTGGATGAACATTATGTTAACAGCTATAATATTTAGGTATGTCTCCATCAATATGAATTGTCACATTCTCGACATGTTTATAACATTCTAGCTTTTAAGTTTAAATTGTCATTGTTCTGTAATTATGTTATGTTCATATTCATGTATGTATCCAAATCTATGTCTACATTGTGTATATATGATTTTTTTTCAGAGGGCCCCATGGCAGATGAGCGAAAGCTCAATGGGTCACCCTCTATAAATAAAGAATATTATTATTATTATTATTATTATAAATACGATGAGTGTATTGTATATTGAAGGTCAATTTCAAGGTCAAATATGATTTTTCAACACATGAAGCTAGGAACAAGTGTAATATCTCATTTACATGTGATTTTGACCGGGCAATCCATTTCTGAAATTATTTTCAATATTCAAGGTTATTTTGAAAGTGAAAGGTCAATTTTAAGGTCAAGTAAACGAGAACATCATTTTTAACAAGTAACGCTAGGAACATGTGTAATACCTCTTTTTCATAGGATTTTGACCGGAAAATATATTTATAGTATTATTTTGGGGATTCAAGGTCACCTTCAAAGTCGTAAGGTCAATTCCAAGGTCAAAATGTAAAAAAACCTTAAGAAAAATAGGTAGGAGTGTAATGCGTCTTTTTCATGTGATGTTGACATATTTTTCGTGTCATTTTGATTAAATAAACTATTTCTTGTACTATTTTGATGATTAAGGGTTATCTTCAAGGACAAAAGTTCAATCTCATGGTCAAGTGAAGGAAAATATGATTTTTAACTAATAAAGCTAGGAACATGTGAAATACCTATTTTTAGTGTGATTTTGACTGAAAAATCCATTTCGTCTATTATTTTGGTTATTAATTGAGGTCACCCTCAAGGTCAAAAGGTCAATTTCAAGGCCATATATGATTTTTGGCATATATGCTAATCTTTAGAGAACGTATAATACCTAGCTTAGATGTGATTTTGATTGGATAATCTAATTCTGTTGGGTTTAAATGAATAAACATGCTCATGGTGAAAAGATCAGGCGACAAGAAGGCCTTAAAGGGCAAGGGAGAGGCATTAGAGAGCGACGGAAAACTTTAAATGTTGATGAAGAGGCGGTAAAGGGTAATGAGAAGGTGTTGTAAGATAAATATTAATGAGAATGCACTAAATGGCAAAAGGAAGGCATATTAAAGAGCAATGAGAAGGCATTAAAGGGTGTTGGAGAGGCCTTAAAGTGAGACTGGATCTATTATAAGGTGACAGAGGGACATTAAAGGGCTATGGAGAGGCGTTAAAAGGCTACCAGGAAGCATTAAATGACAACGGGAATGCGTTAAAGGGTGATGGAGAAGCATTGAAGGGTGATGGAAACACATCCCTGTTGCACGTTAATGATTTTTGTCGTCGTCCTTTATGCATTTTCGTAGGGCTTTTAGTTTAATGCCTCTTCGATGCAATTGAAAGCCTTTTCATTGCCCTTAACGCCTCTTCTTCTTCCTGCAAGCACTTTTAGTTTAACACCTCTTCATTGTAATTAAAGGCCTTCCCATCACCCTTTGACGACCCTTTTTTGCCCTGAACACATCTCCATGACCCTTTTAAACCTCTCCTTCGCCATGTAACCCATTGACTACCACGATAAAATGTTGCTGCACTCTTGCTGATAACGTCATAGTTATCTCATGTAATCAATCCCGAATATATCTGGGACTGGTCCTGGGGGAACAGTCCCAAATCCCGAATATATCCGGGACTGGTTCCCACCGGCTTAACACCTCTCCATCAATATTTAACCCCTCCCCATTGAATTTTACCGCCTTACCATCGCCTCTCCATTGCCCTTTAATGCTTCCGTCATCCTTTAGTGCCTCTCCGTCGCCACTTAAGCCTTTCCGTCACCCTTTAACGCCTCTCCATTGTCATTTACGCTTCTCCTTGCCCTTAAATGCATAACTTACATCATCCTTTAACTCCTCCCCATCGACTTTAAAGCTTTGCCATTATCATTTATTGCTTCATAATTGCCTTTTAGCGCCTCCACATCACATTTACCGCGTTCCCATTGTCATTTAACGACGCCTCTCTATGCCCTTTGATGCATCTCCATCAACCTTTAACTCTTTGTCTTCGCTTTTTAACACCTTTCCATGGCCCTTTGACTTTTCTCCGTCACCATTTAACGCTTCTTCGTCACCCTTTAGCGACTCTCTGTCGTTTTTAACGCCTTCTCCTCACCCTTAAACACCTATCCATCTCCTTTTAACACCTCTCCATAGGCCCGTTAACGTACTTCTATTGTTACTTAGCGCTTCTTTGTCACCTTCTCACGCTGTTTCATAGCCCTTTAATGTCCCCCAACCACCCTTTAGGGAATCCCGTCTCACACTAACACCTCTTCTTCGCCCCTTAGCGCCTCCTCGTTGACATTTGACGCCTCCTCATTGCCCTTCGATGCCTCCTCATTTCCCTTTAACGCCTCCTCATTGCCCTTTAACACATCCTCATTGCCATTTAACCCCTTCCTGTCGCCCTTTAGGGCAGCTGGGTTGCCTTTTAGCGTCTCATCACCACTCTTACACGCCTCCCATTATCATTTAACGCCTACCTGTCACCTTTTATCGCCTCTCCATTGACCTGTATCGGTTTCCTGTCGCTCTTTAACGCCTCTGGCACTCATCGGATTTAAATTCATCACAATCTATAAGAAACATCAAAAAAACATTGTATATGTCACAAAAAAAGGTTAGGTCTCGGACTATTAGTATCTGCTCATTAATTGGTAAACCTCCATGAGGAGTATCACACCGATGACAATGGATGTGCGCGCATGCACATTAGCCACCAAACGGTCCTTATGTGCTGCATGAATAACATGAGTCAAACCTTCCGCAGCATTAGCTGGTAAGTCATTCCACTGTGGTATTGTTCGTGGAAAGTAAGAATGCTTAAAGCGATGGTATTGTGTATTGCTTTCCTGATGCCTGTACATAAATCCATGTGATACACATGTGCGTTTGTCTGCCGGAATGACTGAGGATATCGCCTGTCGGTACTGCCACCCAGATATTTTACGCTCTGCACTTCTGTTAGTGGTTGGCCGTTAATGGTGTCGATACTGGAGATCGGGTCCCAACTTCTGCTTAAGTGCATGTACTTGCATTTCTTGGCATTGAAGCACATCCCCCACCTTGTACACCATTCCACTAGTGTATCAAGATCGTCTTGTAGCCTACTGCTATTTGGTCTCCTTGACTTCTTATGGGGCGGTATAGTAGGCAGTCATCAGAAAATAGTCTGACATGTGATTTGACATTTTCAGGTAGATCATTTATGTTCAACAAGAAAAGCATTGGACCGACAACTGTTCCTTGAGGCACACCTGAATCGACATGGACCTGGTCTGATTTGGTCCCATCAACGATGAAGCATTTACTTCTGGTCTTTAGGAAGTTGCCTATCCATTTGTTGATGTTATTGTCTATACCATAGTGATGTAATTTGCCCAGCAGCTTGTCGTGGGGAACTGTGTCAAATGCTTTTTTTTTGCAATTGAGCACTATGACATCTACCTGGGAATTTGTATTCCAGTAGGATAGCAGGCCATGGAGTGTTGTTAGCAATTGTGTCTCGCATGATCTGGCCTGCCGGAATCCGTGCTGGAAGGGTGTTAGGATGTTGTGTTCATTTGTGTGTTTTGCGATGTGCTTGCATGTAATGTGCTCCATCACTTTACACAGTATGCAGGTCAAGGATACCGTTATATAATTCTCAGGGAGTACACGACTCCCTTTCTTGTAGATAGGCGACACATGTGCCATAGTCCAGTCTGATGGTAAACTGCCGGTATTTAATGACTGTACAAAGAATGCACTGATTACGGGGTTAGTTCATTTGCCAGTTCTTTAAGGATGCGAGCCGACATATCGTCTAGCCCAGAGGCTTTATTGGTTTTTAAGTCCCAGAGTAGTTTCTTGACACCCTCGGTGGAGATGTGCAAGGGAGATATTGATGGATAATGGGGACCTGCTAGAGTGTGTGTGGGTGCAACTTTCTCCTGGGTAAAGACAGACCACTGTGATTATGCAGTGTTCCATCTCTTTTCAGCACTGATACACCAACTGCATCCTGCCTGATAGATTTGACATACCCCCAGTACGGTTTAGAGTCATGGGATGCCAAGCTGTCACTGAGTTTTGTGTTGACGTAGTCCCAGGGGCGTGCTTCAAGGCTTTGGCCGTTTCATTCTTATGTTGTAAGAATGCTGCTGAGTCATTGGTGTTATCGGACTGCTTTGCCTTGTTGTAGAGGCGTTGCTTCTTCCTGCATCTCCGTTTTATTGAAGTAGTCATCAACGTAGGTTTTGGCGAGATGAACATGTTTTTGAATGCACAAATCCACTCAGCATCGTTGCTAGATGTTTTATTTTATTTTCCACCAGTTGTCTTCAACACTGTTGTTATTGATGTTTGAGACGAAGAATTTACCAAAAGTCTCCATCTCTTTTCTTGATACTGTCCCAATTTGCCCTCTTAAAGATGTTCATTTTTCTTGGCTTTTTCTTTATAAAGTGTTTTATGTCAATGTCAACGAGAATGGTCTCATGATCAGAGATGGCTGGTAGTAGGCACATCTCTTTGACTATATTAAGTTGGTTTGTGCAAAACAGATCGATAATGTTGTCTAACCTAGTTGGTTCTCCCTGTAACTGCTCGAGATGGTGGTCACAAAAATGTTTAGTAGTCTGCTGTGTCGGGTGATGTGCATACCAGGCTGGTTGGAGTTTGGTTCAACGCTATATGTGACTCCCAATCGATGTCTCCTGCGTTGAAGTCACCCCAAGAATGATGGTGCAGTTGGGGTTGTTTTTGGCTTGGTTCGTACTTGGTGTAGGCTTGCTTCTAGTTGGTCGATTTGGTCAGTGTGTCCCCCTGGTTGTCTGTAGAATGAACCCACACACGGAGTTTTAAAATTCCTCAGGGTCACTGACACCCAAACTATTTCCCCGTTGTTATCATCTAACGTCACCTCACTAGATGTGTAGCATGATTTGATACCTACTAGTAGGCCTACTCCCCGGGCCCCATCGCCATATGTTCTGTCCTTCCGAAAGCATGACCTGTATTTAGGGTGATATAGTAGCCAAGTTGACATGTGTGATAGAAGAGAGCGTTTAGCATCACTTAACTCGCCAGGTAACTCTGCCCATTTATTTGCTGCCTTTTATGTAAAGTTTACCATGCTTTTTGTTTAAATGACCCACATATATGCTGCCATCTGTGTAGGCCTAATTCAGGGACCTATTTTCGGTAAATTTATATCTTGTTTATTTCCAAACTTCTCGTGACCTAATTCCTGGTCCAACATTGGGCCAATGTCTTGTGTTTGCAGGGAAGAGATTTATTTCCTCGTTGGTTTTCCTCAGATGTCTCCCTCTTTAACATGTATATAAATAGGGGGGATATATACTAGCACACCGACCCACATTTTAAATTGTCGGCAATTCTCACAAAGCTAAAGAGCTCGTTTCACTTTCATCCAAGCATATTATATGTATGCCTGTGCCTACCAGAAACGGGGCCCTGACTCTGACCCTCTGTTTTATGGCATCGTTGTTTTTGAATGCCCGAAGCTTCATGGTGAAATATTCGGCACAAAACGCATATGTACACACCGTTCATGGTAACGCAGGCCATCTGTTTTTGTGCCTCAATATACGCACTAAAGTAGTTTTGGCATAGTATAGGTCTAGGCCCCTGTAATATAGTATCATACTATATTACAGGGGCCTAGGCCTACTGATAGCCTACCTCGATAAACTCTAAAGGCCCGAGCAGTCTACAACCAGGGCTAGCTATATTAAACAAACAACAAAGGAAGGAGTCAAACCCACACTGGAGAGAGAGACGCCTCCTGACCTTGGAACGGTGGATTGTGCATGGCGGCCTTTTTAAGCTCGTTTTGAGATTGTTTCCTTTAATTTAAATTTGTTTTTCCTCAAGACGATCACGCAAGGGTTCAGGGCACAATTTATTTGTGTTATAAACGTTTTTTGAGCTTTTTTAGTGTATTCATTTTGCATGTTTGTGCACTAGATCTAGTATAACGACTGGAAGTTTGTGGGCGATAATATCAGGCCCTCCGGCCTCTAGTCTAGGGCAAGGATTTGCATTAGTCTAAGCTAGGCTAATTATTAGAGCTATCATTCATATTAGACTAGTCTAGTCAATATTGATAATAGGCCTAGTGTACGTTGATTTTGTATTAGAATACATACAAGTTCATAACGGATGGTAGGCTAGTCTAGGCTATGTTTGCAGGTTAAATTAAAGTTGAGCAGAAGTTAAACTGCAAAGTTAAATTAAAAGTGGCTAAAACTAAAGACAAACTTTTTTTTCTTTTGTACCCCCCTGGGCCATAATAAAGGTTTCCATCATTTAGTATGGGCGATAAAATGTGATAACTGAATGACAGAGGGTTAAATAGAGACTATTTCCAGGTAGGCCTAGGCCTGCAGTGCTAGTCTATCAATTCAAGCTATCATGATCATATTGTTTAATCTTGCATGTCCACATCACATGTCTTATAATGTATGTATGTATGAATGTATGTATGTCCACCTCACAAAGGAAGGCTACCATACAAGAGAGAAGGAAGGCTACAGGAAGGAAGGAAGAAAAGCTTCACTCCTACAGGCTATATGACTGAAAGAAGGAATGAAGGAAGGAAGGCTAGGCTACAGGAAGGAAGGCTAGGCAACATGAAGGAAGGAATGAAGGCTGGGCTACATGAAGGAAGGAATGTAGGCTAGGCTACAGGAAGGCTATGCTACAGGAAGGAATGAAGGCTACAGGAAGGTAAGAAGGCTAGGCTACATGAAGGAATGCTAGGCTACAGGAAGGAAGGCTAAGCTACAGGAAGGAAGGCTAGACTACAGGAAGGACTACAGGAAGGAAGGCTGTGCTACAGAGAAGAAGGAAGACAGGCTAGGCTATAGGAAAGAAGGAAGGCTAGGGTACAAGAAGGGAGAAAGGCTAGTTTACAGTAAAGGAGGAAGAAAGGCTAGGCTACAGGAAGTAAGGCAGGCTATAGGAAGGAAGGAAGGAAGGAAGGCTACAGGAAGGAAGGAAATAAGGAAGGCTAGGCCACACACAGGAAGGAAGGAAGGAAGCCTACAGGAAGGAAGGGAGGCTAGGATACACCTGAAGGAAGGGTAGGCCATAGGAAGGAAAGAAGGCTCAGGACGGAAGGCTAGGCTATCGGAAAGAAGAAAAGCTACGCTACAGGGAGGAAGGCTAGGCTACAGGAAGGAATGTAGGTTACAGGAAAGAAGGAAGGAGGGCTAGGCTAGAGGACGGATGGAAGGCTAGGCTACAGGAAGGAAGGAAGGCTAGGCTACATGGAGGAAAGAAGGATATAGGAAGTAAGGCTACAGAAAAGAAGGCTATAGGAAGGAAGGCTACACGAAGGAAGGCTATAGGAAGGAAGGAAAGATGGCTGAGCTGCAGGAAGGAAGTAAGGCTAGGCTACAGTAAGGAAGGAAATCTAGGCTACAGGAAGGAAGGAAGGCTATATGAAGGAAGGAAGGCTAGGCTACAGGAAGGCTAGGCTACAGGAAGGAAGGAAGGAGGGAAGGCTAGGCTACAGGAAGGAATGAAGGCTAGGCTACCGGAAGGAAGGCTAGGCTACAGAAAGTATGGGAAGCTAGGCTACGGGAAGGAAGGCTAGGCTACAGGAAAAATTGAAGGCTAGTCTACAAGAAGGAAGGAAGGAAGAAGGCTAGGCTACAGGAATGTAGGAAGGCTAGGCTGCTGGAAGGAAGGAAGGAAGGCTAGGCTACAAGAAAGAAGAAAAGATATAGGAAGGAAGGAGGAATAAAGGATATAGGAAGGAAGTAAGGCTACATGAAGGAAGGCTATAGGAAGGAAGGTTACAGGGAGGAAAGCTACATGAAGGAAGGAAGGCTACAGAAAGAAAGGCTATATGAAGGAAGGGAGGCTACTGGAAGGAAGGCTATAGGTAGGAAGGGAGGCTACAGGAAGGAAGGCTACAAGAAGGGATGCTGTAGGAAGGAAGGAAGGTTACGGGAAGAAAGGCTATAGGAAGGAAAGAAGGCTACAGGAAGGAAGAAAGGCTACAGGAAGGAAGGCTATAGGAAGGAAATAAGGCTACGCGGAAGAAGGGTATAGGGAGGAAGGAAGGCTGCGGGGAGGAAGGAAGGCTATAGGAAAGAATGCTATAGGAAGGAAGGTATGCTACAGGTAGGAAGGCTATACAGGAAGGAAGGAAGGCTACAGAGAGGAAGGCTATAAGAAGGAAAGAAAGCTACATGAAGGAAGGCTACAGAAAAATATAGGAAGGAAGGAAGGCTACAGAAAGGAAGGCTACAGGAAAGAAGGAAGGTTATAGGAAGGAAGGAAGGCTACAGGAAGGAGGGCTATTGGGAAGAAGTGTATATAGGAAAGAAGGGAGGCTACAGGAAGGAAGGGAGGCTACAGGACGGAAGGCTACATGAAGAAAGGCCACATGAAGAAAGGCTACAGGAAGGGAGGCTACAGGAAGGATAGGAATGAATATTAATGAGTTACGCATGCACATATATAAGAGTGTGTGCATGAGGGGTTGGGCCGTTAGGTTGCATGGGATGTACGGATGATGGGACAGGAGGAAGATGTGGGCAGTGTGAATTCATATGGATGAATACGCTGCTGTCAGAAGTCTTAAATTCCTTGTGATGCAGGGATGAATACTAGTGGGTTCCTCACGATGTATATAAGAGTATGCGCATGAGATTGGGGGTTGGGACGTTAGGTTGCATGGGATGTCCAGATGATGGGACAGGAGGAAGATGTGGGCAGTGTGAATTCATACAGATGGATACGCTGCTGTCAGAGGTTAGATTGTGGGCAGTGTGAATTCATACAGATGGATACGCTGCTGTCAGAGGTTAGATTGTGGGCAGTGTGAATTCATATGGATGAATACGCTGCTGTCAGAAGTCTTAGATTCCTTGTGAGGCAGGGATGAATACTAGTGGGATCCTTATGCATGTATATAAGAGTATGCGCATGAGATTGGGGGTTGGGACGTTAGGTTGCATGGGATGTCCGGATGATGGAACAGGAGGAAGATGTGGGCAGTGTGAATTCATATACATGAATACGCTGCTGTCAGAGGTTTGATTGTTGGCAATGGTAAATCATATGAATGAATACGCTGCTGTCAGAGGTTAAATTGTGGGCAGTGTGCATTCATATGAATGAATACGCTGCTGTCAGAGGTTTGATTGTTGGCAATGTGAAATAACATGGATGAATATGCTGCTGTCAGAGGTTAGAGTGTGGGCAGCGTGAAGTCATGGATGAATACGCTGCTGAAATCTTAGAAATCTTAGATTCCTTGTGAGGTAGGGATGAATACTAGTGGGTTTCTCATGCACATATATAAGTGTGTGTGCATGAGACTGGGGGTTGGAACGCTAGGTTGCATGGGATGTCTGGATGATGGGACAGGAGAAAGATGTGGGCAGTGTGAATTCATATGGATGAATACGCTGCTGTCAGAAGTCTTAGATTTCTTGTGAGGTAGGGATGAATGCTAGTGAGTCCTCATGCACATATATAAGAGGACATGTGTGCATGAGATTGGGGGTTGGGACGTTAGGTTGCATGGGATGTCCAGATGATGGGACAGGAGGAAGATGTGGGCAGTGTGAATTCATACAGATGGATACGCTGCTGTCAGAGGTTAGATTGCGGGCAGTGTGAATTTGTGTGAATGAATACGCGCTGTCAGACACGTGTCTTAGATTCTGTGTGAGGGTAGGGATGGATCTACTAAATACCATTACAAATGTCATTGACAGGGTTAGGCAAGCAGTGCTTCTCCTCATGTGTAGGCTTGCACATGAGGTTTTGGAGGCTCGGGAGGAGGAATGGTTTTATGGGGATTATAAACTATATATTTTAATCTAAAATAAGTAATTCAACTACTGATAGGCATGGAGCGGCTGAGTTATGGGTCGCATCGCGCCGCCACAGCTGAAAGTTAATTGGATCCTGATGGTAGGCTGTGGCTGGCTGTACGATGCACTGCCAAAGCAGGCCGTATGGCGCCCACGGCTTGCAGTAGACAGCTACTGTCTAGCTGACTGATTCATTCATTCATTTCATTCCCACAGCAAATACGACAAGATCTACAGATTTAGGCCCCCATAGTCATGATAGTGACTGTCTACCGATAGGTAAATATCATGTTATTATGGTTCTTAAGCCTATAAATAAATTCATCATTCAAAGAATATGAGAATAATCTTCTAACGTAGATAATCCCCTCTGTCTTTCAGTTGTTACATATTATCGCCCACGGGGGAGACTGGGGCCAGTTGTAACTCTGACTCTGTCACACGTAGTATTTGCTATAGGCCTACCCTGGTAGTCTGATCGTCACGTGATAGGCCAATAAGCCACATTGGATGTTTTTTAAACAATATAAATGCTATAGACCTGATAGATGAGGGATGTGGCACAATGGTTAGAGTTACATAACACTTTGCAATTAGCCGCTGCCTAGCCAAGTTAATGCTCGCAGATAAGATGCTGGGTGCAAGATTTTCAGAGGAATTCTGGAAGTCAGATTGTCACGTCGCCATCTTGCATTGGGGGCGATTTGGCCCCCCTACCACACACTTAAAAACACATAAACAACATATTTCAGCATAACTGATGATTAAACGAAGCACTTGTTTTTCATATTGTATAACATTAAAACCGGACATTGATTTAAAAGCTGAAATAGTATTTTGTCCCACAAGTTTTTTTACATGCCGCATGATGGTTTCCCCTTTTTCGCCCACCTGTGACGTCACGCCGACTTCAAGAATATCTTGTTCTCCCCTCTCTGCGCTGGGACATTGTTATATCAGTGTTGTGTCCGAGGGCAAGGCACTTTATCCTGAAGTGCTTCGCTTCACTCAGGTATTAATGAGTTACTGGTGGGACAGAGATCTATGGCAATTGTTGTACGAGCGCCACATGGTTGCACTGCTGTAGGCCTATGCTAAATTGCTTCCAGGGGGTTGAAATGAGCAAACAGGTCCCAATGACCAGGATTATGATGTAAGGCGCCATGAAAAGCCCTAGGCCTAGGATATGTGCGCTATATAAATAAATACCAAACATATTTTAGTATTATTAACGACATATTTCAGCATATTTGATGATGAAACAAAACATTTGTTCTTCATAGTGTCAATATTGGAACAATTACCCTTCATCCTTGGACGTGTTCCTGTCAGCATGAACAATTATACCTGTCATCCGTGGAAATTAGAGCAGGTCAGTCGTTTCGCCTAGCTGATGCAAAATTGTGTTTTTCGATGAACCCATAACATTCATTGGAAAGTCAACCATGCTTTTCATGAAGTTGGACGTACGATCTTAGATTCATAGTTAATCTTAATCGCCCATTTACTTTAAAACAGATGTGAGCCATTTCACTTTACTGTGACGTCCCCACTCCTGAAAATGCTACTTAATTATTTATAAAATAAACGATAATCAACTTAATTTGTACCTCTTAGGTATACTATCCAAAATATATACATCTTTGTGGCAGGACTTTGTGGAAGTCAACTTGGATTTTTGTTCCACAGAATAACTCTCACCCTTTACAGAGAGGTGAAAAATGGTATTTTGCAATTAATTACATATAAGCAATAAATAAATCGTCACACATAGGTCACCTAGGCACGAATGACTTGACCAAATTAAAGTGACAAATGCCATGCATATTTACTAGTCGTTTATTTTTCAGGATAGCTTGAAAATGTTTAAAATCTCACTGAAATACATAGTGGCCATTTTCACGATTGCAGTCTAATAATAATTTATGGTGACTATTTTGAATAGTGATAAGTGATTAATAATAATTAGATAACATTGTAGTTTGTTCCGATGTTGTGTTTAAAACTTGGCTGTGCCCCTCCCCCAGCCCCCCCCCCCCTACCTCCAAAATCAACCCTCTAAACTTGTGCCATTTATCTTATTTATTTTGTTTGTAGATTATCACAAACTCTTTGTCTTGAGATACATTGAGAAGAAACCAGATCTCTTTTGAACCTGATCGGAAGAAATACTGATGTGGGACAAGGTGGCACTTATTCCTGTGAGACAATGTATCCATAATTCCTGCGGGACAAGGTGCCACTTATTCCTGTGAGACAATGTGTCCATTATTCCTGTGGTGCAAGGTGCTACTGTGAGACAAGGTGTCATTCCTGTGGGACAAGGTGCCCCTTTTTTTGTGATTGTGTGAGCCTTTATCCTTTTTGTAACATGGCATTTTCTACAATGTCTGGATACATAGGACCTAGTCACTCTTTTCTAACGGCTGCTAAATATGATTTTTTGTTTGAACATATCAAGACTGGCAGCTTTATATATCTTAATCTTCCAAATGGGGCACGTTTGGAAGCCAATGTAAACAGAGAGCATTTGATCGGCGTTGATGCTGATAAGCCCTATCGCTGTGATACTTGTCCAAATCCTTTTGGACGAATGTATAGCCTGAAAACTCATAATTTTATTCACACTGGAGATAGACCTTATGTGTGTGATATATGTGAAAAGGGATTCAAAACAAGACACCATCTAAAACGACATCAGCGCTCTCACACTAATGAGAAACAGTATGGGTGTGATAGGTGTGAAAAAAAATTTGGAAGAAAGGAATGTCTGAAACGACATCAGCGTGTTCACACTTGTGTAAAGCCTTATGCGTGTGATGGGTTTGATAAAACCTTCAGAGCGAAGTACAACTTGAAAAGTCATCAGCGTATTCACACTGGTGATAAACCTTATGTTATAAATCTTGCAAATAGTAAAAGTGTGCATCATATGAAAGAACATCAGCGTGTTCACACTGGTGATACGCATTATGCATGTCATATGTGTGAAAAAATATTCAGATCAAAGCAAAATATGACACAGCATCAGCTTGTTCACACTGGAGATAAGCCTTATGTGTGTGATACGTGTGATAAAGGATTCATATCGAAGAACAATCTGAAACAACATCAGCGTGTTCACACTGGTGAGAAACCTTATGTGTGTGATATATGTGAAAAAGGCTTTGCACAGAAACAGGGCTTTAGAAGGCATTATATCATTCACACTAGAGATAAACATTATGTTTGTGATATATGTGAAAAAGGATTCATTTCAAAGCACCATATGAAAGAACATCAGCGTATTCACACTGAAGATAAACCTTATGTATGTCATACGTGTAAAAAGAAATTCAGATCAAAGCAAAGTCTGACACGACATCATACAACAATTCACACAGGAGAGAAACGGTATGTTCACAATGAAGATAAACCTTATTTGTGTGATACTTGTGGTAAAGCCTTCAAACTGACACAACACCTGAAAAACCATTACTGTTTCCACACTATTTAAAAACCTTGTGTATTAGTCTAGTCAATAGGCTTAAAATATTGCTATAACCTAAAACAAATTGCAATCTTAACTGTTTCGAACTTGGGAAATGACGGTGATTGTCATATTAAAAATCTTACGATGTAAATATAAAATTTCTATATATATATATATATATTTCAAAAATATATTTTTGGAACAAAGAAAGGTGTAATAAAAAGTGTGATAGGTTTGATATGATTTTAGCTGGCGAGTCCATTTTTAGTTTGTCAACTCGACAAACTTTTAGGTTGACTTTTCAGACACACATCTGCGTTAACTTCCGCTACTATCAGTTCTGTTTGTGCAATGTCAGAAGGCAATATCTGCTCCCTGGTATACCTGGCATTTACTGCTTTTTAACTGGCGTCCCATCTCTTCCTGCCATAGCGCTGTTAAAAAGCCGTATTTGCTCACTTGTAAATCAAGTATATACTTCCTTTCCGCTGATGTCACTGCCTCCTTTTGGCTTGCACTGACCCAATGTTGGTTAAATGTTGTGCCATCATCTATGACACTCTTCCAACATTGAACCAACATTGTGTCAGGGTATCTAGTTGCCGGTGTTCCCTGCAAAAATGAGACCTTTGGCCAATGCTGTTTTACAGCTGAGCCATGGTCGTAGACGATGGGCCAGCAGTAAGCTAGCATTGGTATGCCAATGCTGGGCTAATGCCGGCCCAGTTTTGTAAACGGTGGGCCACCATCAGGCTAACAATGTGTCAATGACTCAAGTTTGTTGATCAGCTGTGACCACAACCCAGCAAACACGAGACATTGACCCAAAGTTGTTCTAATGCTGGCCTGCCGTCTTCGACGTTGGCACAACATTAAAACAACATTGGGTCAATGCCTCGTGATAGCTTGGTGGGTGTTTATGAACGACAGCAGTCTGTGGCGGGAAGGCTCGCCACCTTCTCCCACCCCTCTCTGCCTCACTTGACACAGCTGTGTTATGTTACGCAATATAACAATAAGGTCTTGGTTAAGATATTTATCTCCAATAATAGCTAATTTTGTATTATTAAAAAAAGATTTTTGGACTCGGCAGTAAAAGGCATTGCACATTGATATAATTTATACACTTCTGGTGTGAAATATGACCGAATATTGTAAAAATGCCCGATCATGTGGTAGGTTAACCCTTCCATTACGACCATCTGACATGAAAAAGGGACAGTATGGTGAAATATACATTTTTATTTATTAAGGTCATTTTGTCTGAGTTTGTGTCCTTTTTAGGGGAAATATGGGTGCTGTGTGTGAGAAACGGTTGCTATTTCTATGCACTAGTCCTTATGAATATGTCCAATATAGCGTTTGGGGTCCCTAGGTTAGATAGGCCTACTTTCGTCTTTAAGAAGTGTTCAGATAAAATATATGTTCATGAATAAATATATATAGTGATTAGACCGTAAAGGGTTTTGATTGGAATAATATTGGCCAAGCGTCGCAGACAGTGGCCCAACATTACATCAACATTGGGCCTATGTATCGTGTTATCTGGTGTTTCTGGCGCCTGATGTAAAGAATACCCAGTGCCTGACTTATAAAGAATAGGCCTAACTGCGGGATTCCCACAAAAAATTAAACTGGCCCGACATCATTCTATGGCTGCGCCACACTTTGAGCAATATCTTTGTTTTTGACGCAACAAGTTAATTTTAGAGGGCCATAAGATTTTTCAAGATAAGTTCTAGGCCCTCCCTGCTGAATTAAAGGGACTGGCTCATACTAAAATCATAAAAAAAAGGAATTCTATTTTGGCTTATTAATATGACCATATGATGTAGAATAAAACTGTAAAAGTTTTTTTTAATTTTTGTGCTGTGCATTTGCCAGTTAGGCTAGATATAGAGACGAAATTCCCGTATTCCCTATTTTTAATATGGTAGTGCCGCCAATAGATGCCCATTACGGCCCACACTGTCAAATTGTGAGCTGTGTATCGCTGTATCAGTTTCAGTATTAGTATTCAGCATTGTTAGAACAGAGGCAAGGTTCGGCATCCCATGATCCAAAACATAGGCCTATATACTTACCAATAAAATTTAAATGAAGTATGGCAGAAAACGAGCTACTGAAACCAAAATGTAGTTGAAATGTTGCTGATTCCAACGAAATATTGGACTGTAACCTCGCCACAAGGTAACCTCGCCACAGGTAATCTCGCCACAGATTTGGTAACCTCGCCACAGAAGGCTGAGTAACCTCGCCACAGCTTTGGTAACCTCGCCACATGGGGCTAAGTAACCTCGCCACAACTTCGCCACACCTGTTGTATCCGCATTTATCAATGTATTTTCAAAGGTTATTATTCTCTACCTTAAACGTGGTGTAGATGTCTATATAGACTTAGGCTGCTATATGTGCCATTCAAATCAAAAGCAAAAAAAATTCTAAAAAAGATGAACCAATATATAACGAATAATAATAGGCCTACAAATTTATTTTGTACAGCAAATATTGTAGACATTTTGTTCATTGTGACTAATAGTAGTAACATATTAACCCTTAAACCGCTGAATTAAATAATTTAAATTTTTACACACTTGAAGTTGTGTCTCACTACCTTGACCCAAGACGAGAGAAAACAACTCGTATTTGTTTAATTTGTAATTTAATTTGTAAGACTAAGCAATTTACAAATCTTGCTGTTTAAATGGCTAATAAAACGGATTAAAGCGACTACAGTCGCGCTTAGCGGTTTAAGATGATTTAGGTGTAGGCCTAGCGGCAACACCAGAGGAAGTTGATGGCACTGCCCCAAGAAGAGATTTGACAGGACCCGAGGAAGACAATGAGTAGCACTCAAGTTATGTGATCGACTCCAATAACACTCGATATTGTTGACGATATTGATTGACACAAGTGACATTAACTCATGTGAGTGCGTGGTGACACTTGTAACCTGCTTGCAAACGCTTCTTCGGGTTTTAATAATAGCATAACCGCCAATATGGTTCATGTCCACATGGTTTATTGAATGATTTTACTTCTTCTATTTCTATCAGCATGAACACCTGATGAATGTTTAAAGGAAGTGAAAACTGAATATCCAGCTATAACCAACCGGTACAATTATAATTCATGAACAACCTAATATTATTCCTGAGATTTAATTATCTTAAAATATTTCAGAAAAAGCGTTTTCTTTAGGAACTCTTTTGCGCACTGGAGGGTGTCCTAGTTCTGTATTTCTGACGTGAAACTTGTTCATCTTATGGCGAAGGTATACATGCCTCAGCGACGCGAGTGATGCGGTACCGCATACAGCCATACACGTGACCAGATGGCAAGCCCATGACCTCATGTCCCGGCCTTCACGTGTTTGTTGTTGTTTCGTCTGGAAATACAAGCTCTGAGCCTAGCTATCGGTGATAGCATTGGGTTTTATTTGAAAATCCACCAATTTTGGAGAAATAATGTGGGCTTATATTATATGCTACTTGCTTTCATTTTTTTACAACCCAGGCAGCCTACTGAGTAGGCCAACTGTGTAACAATATGGTGATAATAAAATCCTGATAGTGTCAGATGCACTAGGGCCTATAGGCCTACGTGTTTCAGCACGTGGTTTTGAAAATTGAAAATGTCAAGTGTCATAACACTCATAAAGCTTTAAATGCATATAACATACCTAAATAAGTTAGACCATTGATATTGACATGGATTGAAGCTCAGTCAGAATGCCATTCATGCCTGAAGGTCAGAAGCCAGGCTCGAGGGGTGGGCAAGTGGTCGCCACATGTGACGACAGACAGGCGGAAGAAAAATCTCTGCAATCATGAATCCTAAATATTAAAAATTGACTATTCAGAGCACCAAAAGTAACGTTAGTAATTTGTCTCCTTCCTCCTGCCCACCCATGACCATGATGACTAGCAATGCGTCCCCTTGGATATGAAAGGGTGTATCTCACTTTGTATAGTGTCAGACACACCCTTTAATATCCAAGGGGACGAATTTTATGAGCAAAAAATATTTTGGGAATTCCCCTTCTCATATGACGAGGCACCGAACCGGCAGTACTCGGACAGTTATAGGCGACTTACAGTCATGACAGTCAGGCCCTGTTAGTCTACTGTTAGTACATGGATACATGTGCATCAATACAGCACAGAACAACAGAACGGTGTGTGTGGGGGGAGGGCTGCCCAGTCCCCTGTGTAAATGTAAAAACAGTAACTGGTGTTTTTAAAATTTAGCCGTTACTGCTATTTGCCTTTTCGTGCCACGGCAATACCAGCTAGCTGCACGTACACATCGAATACATGTGGCAGTTCACAGGTTCACTCATCAGCAGTGACTCCCACCTTGAGTTGGGGACCCCCCGTCAGTGCAGATGCGGCAGCGGATTGATACATACTGATACTCACGGTACAGGGCAGCGGTAACCATCAGGTGTTTATGGAAATACGACCACCACCCTTGAGATTGACGTTGATTAGATGTTTTTTCGGACATTGGCAGGCCAAATTTAAAGTGTCAATATAATTAGTAACAAACTATTTGTAAAATGAGTCAAATTTGAAGATCCTTACTCGTTCTGTTCACGCTTTTGGAGGTGCTTTATAGTGTGCTGTCTCGAACTTTCGGGAGCTGACGGCCATGCCATGATAATCCTGTAAGACAGCTGGGTTTACCGACAGCATTTATACATCAAGAAGCTGTACAATAAGGCATTTTAGTTGTAGAAAGCATTTTTTCCATACTTTTTGAATATTCATTCAACCAAATGGTGCGTTTTTAAAAAACGGCAACAACGTGACTATGCAGAATGAGCGAGTTAAAAATAAGTTGTGATGCCGTGATGTAATGGATTCTGACTGAACGACATGTGCCTAGGCTGCCTGTATCAGCAGGGATCAACAAGACCTACGTGACCTAATTCCTCGTATCCCCTCTCTATTCCATACAACTCACATCCAATATGGCTGCGTCTACGGATCACAGGCATGGGCTATACGAACTCGACTTTAAAAGCTAAAATAAAAAATATATTGTGACATTTTCGTTATAACTTTTATATTTTTATGAAAGTGTATATATTTAGGAATGTCCTGGATATAGTTGAATAGCTTAGTTTTCAATTCCTTTAATATGGGATATGAGGTGATATAAATGAGCCTCAAGTGTTTTATTTGTTGTTGGGAAAATGCCCCCCTTTTGAAATAGTAATGGGCCACATGCCCCATCGTCTAAGGCTAATGCCCCCCCCCTCCCAAAAATATCATGGGTCCCTTGGCCCCCTTTTCCAATTTATAAATCGGGGACACTGAATATGTAATAGTACCAATCTCATACATATAGTTTTAACTATTTATATTGCCGTATATTAACCGTCTGCGCCCCTATGTTTGGGGTATATTAAAAAGAGCTATATTCAAGTTAAACTGAACGTAGATTTCAACCTAAGTCTATGCTAAAAACACAACTAGTAGGCCTAATTTAGGTTCTTGTATTATAGACCCTATCGATGGAAGCTGATATTCAACATCACATTGTAATATAGGCCGAAATATCACGCCAATAGGGGTCGAATTAGACGTTACTAAAATGTGTGGTACCAAAGCCATAACTTTATTTTGAATTGAATTTACAAATATTAATATTAATAATAAATGATGTTCCTTTAATGCTGGGTAAACGATGTAGAGGGTGGCACAACAATATACTAAATATACAGTTATCCCTGGTTTAATGCTAGTCCACCGTCTGCACTGCTGGCCCAACATTAAACTAACATTAAGTCGATGTAGCTTCTGTAGAAAGCATAGCGTATATAGCCAATGTAATATATTATCAGATTATGCTTTGTACGCATCGCGTTGACTACTACAATGAGGCAATACCGCTGGAGTACATTCACACGTAAATTGCCATAGAGTTAACTCTATGGTCTGGCTAAACTTCTGAAATTCGAAACCTTTGAGTGTTGATCCACTGTTCGCCGTATCGTGTTTGCTGGGATGCACCTAAAAGTATGCATACTTTGAAGTGGATATATGTATATTAAAAACATGTTTCGAAGTAATAATATGTAGGCCTACTATTATCATTTTACATTCTAAAGTAAAATACAAGATGTATGCCAGCATGTATATTATTGTGCATAAAATAATATAGGGGTATTTTATAAGTTTAAACCCAATAATAAACTTCTTGTTTTGTCTTGTTATATGAGCGGACACACTCATTAATAGAATGCTTTCCATACCGTGTGAGTCAGGTGCTGGAGTAATGTCGATTCAGTGTCTATAAAGCAGCTGGGCCAATAGTGTTTTTTTTAATGACGCAGCATCATAGTTGAATTCATGCTTTCCAATTCATTGATTGTTTTCTACCAATTACTGACTAAACGTCAATGATGGTAATGTGTTTGTATATATGTAATAACAATTCCGAACGGCAGGGGACCCTGGTGCCTGTTAGGAAAGTCGCGGATTCGTCTCCTGCTCTGGCATTCAAGTTTCCAAGAAACAAAATGTTTCCTCCCTGTTCAATCGTAAATATTAAATATTGTGGGCAGCCTCCATGACCGAGAGCTAGTGTGCTCGGCCGTAGACCAACAGGGCTCAATTTCGTCTGGAGGGCAGTGACACCTCATTCATCTCACCATCCTCAGGAGGTTCTCCTTACCTAGTTTAGCCTATATGTGAACAAATGTGGTGTAGAGCCCCATTTATTTCATTTCATTGCATTTGATACAGCCAACTAACACCTGACTCAACGTTGGCATGTCGACATTACAGCAACATTTCAGCAAAAATCTGGTGAGTTGGGAAAGCGTTCATGGGTCTTCATCCTCAGGTCTACTGTGTGTATTGTGATTTCCATAATTGGCATTACGTAAGAGGGTGCAGTGAAAGTGCATTATGTCTACATGTGATAATGATGGATTAGGGCTACTGTATATTTCACGGCTGAGTAAGAAACATTAAAAGCTGATATTTTACAACTTTGGTAGGCATATTTCAGGCAGAAGAATTAAAATTGAAAATTAAAGATTTCGTGAAAATTCCTGGCTAACCGGGGCATAACAAAAGTCCCAGAAGAAGTAATAATTGCACTTTTGTAATATTAAAGGGACTGGCCCAGGCTAAAATCATAAAAAATCGGTGATTTTATTTTGGCTTTTTAATATGACCATATGATGTAAACATGTCCATAGACTAGAACTGCAAAAGTTTTGTAATTTTTCTGCTGCGTATTCACCAGTTAGGCTAGATATAGAGACGAAACTCCCGTATTTCTTATTTTTGGCACGGTTGTCCACAATTAAAAATCAGGAATTTCGTCTCTATATCTAGCCTAACTGGTGAATGCGCAGCAGAAAAATTAAAAAAAAATTGCAGTTCTAGTCTATGGACATGTTTACATCATATGGTCATATTGAGAAGCCAAAATAAAACCACCGATTTTAAAAGGATTTTAGCCTGAGGCAGTCCCTTTAACATTGTAGTCCTGTGAAATGATTCTTTGTCAAGCATATGTCACTAGGTGCAGTGCTTCAGAACGTGTGTAAAATCAGCAAAATGTATTATGGGAACCGACCATAATGATATAAATGTCAATGATCGATATAAAGGATATACATCTTTTCATGATAATGCATCTTAAGAGTATAGATATACATTCTCTGACACATTTATAGCTGATTTTTTGCAATGCTGTTGACAAACGTCAAGGCCCCTGGGCCTTTTGTTGGATTTATGGAACTATTTTCACGATTCAAGGTCATCTTCACGGTCAAAATACCAATTCGAGGGTCAAAAATGTAAAAATATGTTTTGTAACAAATATGAAATACAACAAGTATCTCTTTTTGGTGTGATTTTGAATGTCTGGATTATCAATTTGTTAAACAATTTTGATGAATAATAGTCATTTGAGAGACAAAAACATCATTTTTAGTGTCAAGTGACTTAAAATGTTTTTTTTTTCAAGTAAACCTAAGAACAAGTGTGATACAATTTTTTTTGAAATGTTTACTGTCTAAAAATTAGCTTGCAAAGATCTTTGGAAGGTCATATTGCACGGGTAACGGTCATGGTCATTTAATACCTCTTTTTTCACTCTCATATCACTCATATGCATATTTTTGTTAATTTATTCATTTAAAATGTAATATGATATGATTCGAAATATTTCAAAATTATTTATTATTTGATTTTAATTGTTTACTGATGATGAAAAGTTCATATTGCGCAGGTCAAGGCCATTTAATAATATAAATTAACCAAAATATTGGACCCAGGGATTTTTTCGTTTAATTATTGAAATACACTAAAAGATAAACTATAACGAGTGGTTGTTGATTGGTTAGTTAAGCAGCCCTCGCTGAGGCGGGCTGTTTACTGTATTCCACACATTCTGCCGCCGCCGCAGTTATTTGTTTTCAAGATAGCTACTAATCTATCAACTTCTGCTTCCTCATATTTCACATAGCCATCACATACCACTGGGGAATTGTTTTGGTGACATTTTGATCCCCATATCATCAACTCTTAAATTACTATGGCCACTAAAAAAGAAATGTTCGTTAGCGCATTTCAGGAAAAAGTTGCCATCAGATCTTCTTTTAATTTGGCAAATATGTTCAGCTATGTCAGCTAATGACCTGATTAACTTTTGGGATAAAACAATTTTGTTATATTTACTTAGATCAAGAAATGCAAAATAACTGGACCAAGTTGAGCGATAACGGAGGGCTGCTTTCGTGTTCGTTTCCGAACAACTCTTTCTAGTTGATTTATTGTTATTGTTGAGGGGTGATGAAATATCAAGGTTATGTTGCACAGGTGAAAGTCAAGGGTGATGGATTAAAGGGAGAATGAAAGTCATCTGAAGGTCGATGTGAAGAAACGCTAAAGGACAAAGGGGAGGCATTAAAGGGTGAGGGATATGCAGTGATGGGGACACGCTAACCCTTTGGACCCGGGCCTCCTGGGGATAACTGCCTCTCCCACCGAGCTTCCTGGAGCAGTAGACCCTATTGGTTATATTATTATTGACCATATTTTACCTAACAAAGACTCTACACAATTATCCTGACGGAATTCACGAAGTAATATACCATTAATATTATTATAATGCTGTGGCTTGCCGAGACAGTAAATTATGACGTCATAATTTTATTTATAATTTGTGTTCTATTGTGTTTTTTACCTTGGTTCATTACACAATATTTAAACCTAAAATCGTTGATTTCATACCGATATATCGGTGCTTCGGGTTATATGACGTCACAAAAATACCGCTATATCGGTACATCGGGTCCTAAGAGTTGAAGGGCAATGGAAAGGCCTTCAATTGCAACAAAAAAATAGAAAAGTAGAGGCATTAAATTGCGATGAAAATGTGTTAGCGTTGATGGGGAGGCAATAAAAAACGACGAGGAAGCTGAAAAGCAAACACAGAGAAGTTAAAAGGGGATGGGAAGGCGTTAAAGGGTGAAGGACTTTAAAGGGACTGGCCCTCGCTAAAATCATCAAAAAATCGGTGATTATATTTCGGGTTCTTAATATGACCATATGATGTAAACATGTACATAGACTAGAACTGCAAATTTTTATAATTTTTGTGCTGCGCATTCACCAGTTAGGCTAGATATAGAGACGAAATTCCTGATTTCTAATTATTGACAACCATGTCAAAAATAGGAAATGCGGGAATTTCGTCTCTATATCTAGTCTAACTGATGAATGCGCAGCACAAAAATTATAAAAATTTGCAGTTCTAGTCTATGTACATGTTTACATCACATGGTCATATTAAGAACCCGAAATTATATCACCGATTTTTTGATGATTTTAGCCTGGGCCAGTCCCTTTAAGGTGACACAGAGGCCTTAAAGAGATACGAAGTTGCGTTATAAATGGCAACAAAAAAAAAGAGTTAAAGCGCCACTAAGACGTATAAAGGGCCACGGGGAGTGCGACGTTGTCAATAAGAAGTGTCGATTATGTATTAAAAAATGATGTAGAGCCATTATAGGGCGACTATAAGGCGTTAAAAGTCAATGGGGAAGCATTAAAGGATGATGTAGAGGCGTTAAAGGGCGATAGAAAAGCGTTAGAGGGCGAAGCAGAGTCGTTAAATGACGATGGGAAGGTGTTGGAGGACAAAAGGGAGGCGTTAAAAGAAGATGGAAAAATAATTTTGGTTGATGGAGAGGCGGTAAAAAGCGACAGAGATGCGCTACATGGCAAAAGAAAACTTTTAGAGGCCGATAGGGTGGCTTCCAAAGGCGATGAAGAGGCATTACGATGCAATAATGAGGCGTTTACGGGTGAAGAATATGTGCTTAAAGGCGATGGAGATATTTTGGGGGCAATGGGGAGGCGTTACAGGATGACTGTGACAAGTGTCAAGTGACCTAAAATGCTTGTTTTTTTAAAGTAATCCTAAGAACAAATGTGATACCAATTTTTTTTAAAAGGTGGTGACCGGCCTGACTTGACCTACTAGTGGGGGTTAGTTCGGGCTGGATTTTGAGTCTTATGTGTTTGTTTTTATAACACGTTTGTAGGAATTAGCTTTTTATCTCGTGATCATCTAAGGTAACATTCAAAATGGCCACCATTTTAATGAGCAATGACTAAATGACCGTCATTAAATTGCAATTAACTGTATCCGATTGTCTGATTTTTTGAAATGTTTACTGTCTAAAAATTGGCTTGCAAAAATCTTTGGAAGGTCATATTGCACGGGTAAGGGTCATGGTCATTTAATACCTCTTTTTTTTTACTGAAATATCATTCGTATGCATATTTTTGTTAATTTATTCATCTGAAATATAATATGATATGATTCAAAATATTTCAAAATTATTTATTAATTGATTTTTATTGTTTACGGATGATAAAATGTTCATATTGCAATGATGGGGACACGTTAAAGGGCAATGGGAAGGCCTTCCATTGCAACAAAGAAATGTAGAATCATTAAATTGCGATGAAAATGTGTTAGCGTTGATGGGGAGGCAATAAAAAACGACAAGGAAGCTGAAAAGAAAACACAGAGAAGTTAAATGGGGATGGGAAGGCGTTAAAGGGTGAAGGATAGACTTTAAGGTGACACAGTAGCCTTAAAGAGCTACGAAGTTGCGTTAAATGGCAACAAAGAAGAGTTAAAGCGCCACTAAGACGTATAAAGGGCCACGGGGAGTGTGACGTTGTCAATAATAGGTATCGATTATGTAGAGGCATTAAAGGGCGACTATAAGGCGTTAAAGTTCAATGGGGAAGCATTAAAGGATGATGTAGAGGCGTTAAAGGGCGATTGGAAAGAGTTAGAGGGCTACGTTAAATGGCGATAGGAAGGTGTTAGAGGACAAAAGGGAGGCGTTAAAAGAAGATGGAAAAATAATAACGGTCGAAGGAGAGGCAGTAAAAAGCAACAGAGATGCGCTACATGACGAAAGAAAACTTTTAGAGACCGATTGGGTGGCTTCCAAAGGCGATGGAGAGGCATTACGATGCAATAGTGAGGCGTTTACGGGTGAAGAATATGTGCTTAAAGGCGATGGAGATATTTTAAAGGGCAATGGGGAGGCATTACAGGATGACTGTGATGCGTTGAACGGCAACAGGGAGGCCTTCAATTGCAACAAAAATGTTAAAGGGTAGGCCTAATGCAGATGCATAAAGAGCGATGGAAAGTCATTAAAGTGAGACGCGGTGTTTCAAAAGGTGGCGGCTACGCATAAATGGTGATGTGCAGGAACTAAGGGCGACGACTCAGCTTCAAAGGGCATATATTTTTAGTCACTTGATCTTAAAATTGATCTATTGACCTCGAGGTTGTCCACAAGGTTTTGACGTCAATTTGTCTTTCATTTTTGACATGTTTTTTTATGTCAATTATTAACATCAATTTGACGTCATATCAACATCAATTGCCCACTGGGTAGACAATGGGCCAATGTCAGTCCAAAATTGGGCCAACGCCTCGTGTTTGCTGGGATGATATTAATTTCCTCGTTGGTTTTCCTCAGATGTCTCCCTCTTTAACATGTATACTATATATAAATCGGGGGGATATATACTAGAACACTGACCCACTTGTTAAATTGTCGGCAATTCTCACAAATATAAAGAGCTCGTTTCACTTTTCATCCAAGAATATTATATGTATGTCTATGCACACCAGAAATGGGGCCCTAACTCTGACACTTTGTTTTATGGCATCGTTGTTTTTGAATGCCTGAAGCTTCACACTGGTGATACGCATTATGCATGTCATACGTGTGAAAAAATATTCAGATCAAAGCAAAATCTGACACAACATCAGCTTGTTCACACTGGAAATAAACCTTATGTGTGTGATACGTGTGATAAAGGATTCATATTGAAGCACAATCTGAAACAACATCAGTGTGTTCACACTGGTGAGAAACCTTATGTGTGTGATATATGTGAAAAAGGCTTTGCACAGAAACAGGGCTTTAGAAGGCATCATGTCATTCACACTGGTGATAAACCTTATGAGTGTAAAACATGTCACAAACGATACAGACATCAATCTAGTCTGATATACCATACAACAAATCACACAAGAAAGAAACGTTATGTTCACAATGAAGATAAACCTTATTTGTGTGATACTTGTGGTAAAGCCTTCAAACTGACACAACACCTGAAAAACCATCACTGTTTCCACTCTATTTAGAAACCTTGTGTATTAGTCTGGTCAATAGGCTTAAAATATTGCCTTAACCTAGAACAAATTGCAACGGAAAGTAGCTTAACTGTTTCGAACTTGGGAAATGACGGTGATTGTCATATTAAAAATCTTACGATGTAATTATTAAATTTATATATCTGTATATGTATTTCATAAATATATTTTTGGAACAAAGAAAGGTGTGATAAAAAGTGTGATATGTTTGATATGATTTTAGCTGGCGAATCCATTTTTGGATTTATGGAACTACTTTCACGATTCAAGGTCATCTTCATGGTCAAAATACCAATTCGAAGGTCGAAAATGTAAGGATATGTTTTTTAACAAATATGAAATGCAACAAGTGTCTCTTTTTGGTGTGATTTTGACTGTCTGGATTATCAATTTCTGAAACAATTTTGATGAATAATAGTCATCTTGAGGGACAAAACATCATTTTTAGTGTCAAGTGACTTAATTTTTTTTTAAGTAAACCTAAGAACACATGTCATACCAATTTTTTGTTTAAAAGGGGGTGACTAGCCTGACTTAACCTACTAGTTGGGTTAGTTCGGGCTTGAATTCGAGTCTTATGTGTTTGTATTTATAACACAAATTTGTAGGAATTAGCTTTTCACATCATCTCGTGATCATCTTAGGTAATATTCAAAATGGCCACCATTTTATTGAGCAATGACTAAATGACCGTCATTGAATTGCAATTATCTGTATCTAAGGATCCGATTGTTTGATTTTTTGAAATGTTTACTGTCTAAAATTGGCTTGCAAAGATCTTTGGAAGGTCATATTGCACGGGTAACGATCATGGTCATTTATTACCTCTTTTTTTTTTTACCAAAATATCACTCATATGCATATTTTTGTTAATTTATTCATCTAAAATATAATATGATATGATTCAAACTATTTTAAAATTATTTATTAATTCATTTTTATTGTTCACGGATGATAAAACAGGGATATTTTCGTTTATTTATTAAAATAAACTAAAAGATTATAACCAGTGGTTGTTGATTGGTTCGTTAAGCAGCCCGAGGTGGGCTGCTTACTGTATTCCACACGGTCCGCCGCAGCCGCTGTTATTTATTTTCAAGGTAGCTACTAATCTATCAACATCTGCTTCCTCATACTTCACATAGCCATCACATACCACTGGGGAATTGTTTTGGTCTTTTGATCTCCATATTATCAACCCTTTTATTTACTATGGCCACTAACGAAGAAATGTTCGTTAGCGCATTTGAGGAAAATAAATCCATCAGATCTTTTTTTAATTTGGCAAATATGTTCAGCTATATCAGCCAATGACCTGATTAACACAAACAAACCGTTACGAGGTCATTACCACACAGCCTAAAACGTCACGAGGTCATTAACACACGGCCTAAGACGTTACGAGGTCATTAACACACAGCCTAAGAAGTTACGAGGTCATTAACACACAGCCTAAGACGTTACGAGGTCATTAACACACATCCCAAGACGTCACGAGGTCATTAACACGCAGCGTAAGACGTTACGAGGTAATTAACCAGGGTTCCCCACAGAAAAAAAAATCATCCGGTCGTTATCTTAAAAATCCTAACTTAGCGCGCGCGAGCAGCATAATAAAATATTTACTGTTGCACGCGCGCGCGCGATAAAAAATATCAAAGTTTTTTTCTTTTGTGTTGTTTGCCTGACTGTCTGTGTGCCGTCACCATACTCCAGCATACCCAGCATACGTCAGAGTTATGTAATTTTGATTTAATTTGAGTGGAATGGTCTAAAAGTGTCTGAAGTTAATAATTTGAAAATATAAAGTTCCTAGAAGAGTCTCATCTTAAATAGTGAAAATAAGAAAGTTTGCTTGTTCTGAATTGTCTGTCTGTTATTTTGTCTTGTTGATTTGATGAGTGAATTGAGTTGTGTATTTGAGTGTAGGCCTATGCATGTGTTTTTGATGTTTTATGGGTTTTTGTTTGTTGGTGAGAGTTATTATTCTGTTATTGATAAGTGTTGTTGTGTATGCCTGACAAGGTTTGTGAGTTAGTATCACTCACTCACCAACGCGGTGACACTTTGGTGAGTGACAACGTGTCGAGGTGACTGGCAATGCCAGCGTGGCGCCAATGCCGGCTCAGCGCTGTTAGCGCTGGACTGACATTGGCGCAGCGGTGGACTGGCTACACTGTGACAGCACTTTCTACACTTGATGTCAGCGCTGCTTCTGCCAGGCGTAGGCCTACATCTATGTTATGTAGCATACAGCACATGAGGGGTGGCCCAGAGGTGGGGGAATTATGGGGGGGGGGTGGTAGCACGTATCTTGTCTTACATGTACACGCTGATCACTAAACCAACACAGTAAGACACTGGCGACGGGAATATTAGTTAATCCACCAGCTGGATAACAGCCGGATTTGACCTATTACATGCTGGTCGGCATAGAATTCATCTGGTTGGCAAGCCGGCATTTCCGGCACTGTGGGGAACCCTGAATTAACACACAGCCTAAGAAGTTACGAGGTCATTAACACACAGCCTAAGACGTTAGGATGTTATTAACACACATCCTAAGACGTCACGAGGTCATTAATACACAGCCTAAAACGTCACGAGGTCATTAACACACGGTGTAAGACATTACGAGGTAATTACCACACAGCCTAAGACGTTACGAGGTCATTAACGCACATCCTAAGACGTATCGAGGTCATTAATACACAGCCTAAAACGTCACGAGGTCATTAACACACAGCATATAGTAATTGAAAATAATACTCTTTTTAATGTTGCCGTTATGATAATTATAACTCCTGCTAACTCGAGGTAGTCACAGGAGGTAACAGGAGCTAGGTAGTCTAATCTAATGAGTTTTAACTTCTTCACATTATATCTACACTCAGACTTCACTTCAACGAAACTAAAACGGGAAAGGGGCTTATATTACTATAATTATCAACCGCGTTAACCAGCCACGTTTTCTCCCCACAAAACAAAAATTATTCTGCGCCTGGCATAAATCAAAAACATATCTTAGCTAACTTAAAATGACACAAATAAACGCACTTATCATTTGTTGAAATTGCTAAATTGTAGCCTACCAGAAATATGTATTTTGGACAGCATTGGGACAGTATAGGGAGGTCGCTTAATAAGATTTTGTTCAATTTACTAGTTAGTAAATGTATGATTTTTACATTATTGGAACTCATTCCAATAATGTTTTGATAGGGTTCACAAAACGGATTCTGGGCACTGTTTTTTTGTGTCCATATAATGTGTGTCCCAAATGACTATCACTCACATCTTCTCAAATACGGCAAAACACATAGGTTCAGTTTTCTGTCATTCCATAGCCTACAGTAGGCTCACCAAACGTTGTTTCTGAATAAGCATAAATATCAGTTTTTGCTGAGTTATTAGGATTTCTGTGGCCAATTTAACAACATTTAGGGGTCTCGAAATTTTGAGCTGTGTGTTGGGCTATTGATTTATACCCTGTAGATAGCCAGTAGATTTTACTGATAACAATGCCTACCTTGGGATCAAACTAGGCCAATATAATCTTAAAAAAACACCACAATGAGAGTTTGAAACTGGGGAAAGCTAACCGATGTTTTACTCTTGAGACCAAATCTATCATGATATCGATGCAATATTTTGCAATAGTATATATTGCCTTTGAAAATCTAACCCTTGGTTTAAATCCCTCTGACGCCATAGCTACAATTGTTGTTAAGAATATTCTGAGATATGCTGACCTACATCTTAAGCAGATCATAGGACGAGATAAACTCTCCTGACCAATCAGACACCCAGAATCTGGGTCGTCACATCCCTGGACTTTTCAGTATTCTGCACTGTATACCAGTAAACATGTGATCTGCTGTTTGGCTTTCAGCGACCACGTAATTACACAATATCACCTGATAGACGTACTTTACAAGTGAGCAGATACTCCCTTTGCAGAGCAGACCCCTGCAAAAACGAGACGTTTAGCCAATGCTGTTTTACTGCTAAGCCAGGGCTGTAGAAGATGGGCCAGCATTAATCTAACATTGGTTGAACATTTATTGTGTTAAGACCAATCTTCTGGTAGGCCAATGCTGGCCCAGTACTGTAAACGGTGGGCCACCATTAGGCTAACATTCTTTCAACGTCTCGTGTTTGCTGTGGTGCTGTGACCAGGTGACAGCAAAGAGGCTGGTTCATGCCGCCCGCCCGCAGTCTGTTGTGTAGGGGTAACCCCCCCCCGTCTCTCTCCCACGGCTGACATCCAAAGTGTTATGCAATATAGAAGTGAGGTCTTGGCTAAGATATTTATCTTCATATCTATTAAATTTTGTATTATTAAAAGTAGATTTTTGGCCTTGGCGGGAAAAGGCATTGCAAATTATATAATTTATACATTTCTAGCATGTAATACGACTGAATAACGTCTTTTTTTGTAATGCCCGTTCATACATCATTTAGTTATCACCGCCATTAGTCGCTGCCGTGCAAAAGCAAACAGCAGTAACTGCGAACTACGAAAGTATGCTGTTACTGCTGTTTGCCGAAATTTAATGGCAGTTTGTGCTCTGATCAAGACCATGAACTGCTTCTCCAGCAAGAGGAGTCGTTCAGCCAATGTTGGTTTAATGTTGGGCCAGTGTAATAGACGTCAGGACAATATTAAATATACATTGTGGAGTGCCTGGCGTTTTTGCGATGGGTGACTGACCAGGTGACGACGCACTCAGTCCTGTTGATGTCATCACAGGATGTGTTGATGTTCTGGTAGCTCTACCGTGTACTGCGGCTTATCACTTGAAATATATGTTTGGTAAAATAGCTTAAAAAAATCGAAACTTAAGGTGAGGCTTATAACCAGACATTCTGTGTGAGCCATGACGATTTTGGGTTAAAATAGGAGTGTTTGCCGGGTCAGACAACCAACTGACAGACCGGGTAGGCCTATCGTCACCTGCTTGGTGTGAGCTTTGACGCTTGACTATGAAGTCAATTAACCATCTGCGTCCCAATGTGAATAATAATAATATGGACTATATGCAAGCAAATTAAACTAATGTAAATCATGTCAATTGCAACATACTTGTCGCTGAAAGCAGATATAATTAGTTCTAAATGTTAATGAAATTTCACGATGGCAGATGATTTTAAACGTCACATGTAATAGAAATATCACGGTATTGTTATTATCCATAGGGCTGAGATCGTCATCATAACAGTCTAATTGGAGCTGTAGAAGTACAAAGCGAAGGGCGCCGATAGTGCCGTGGGAAGCTAATAGGCAATAACTGTTCACTTGTGATCACTTGTAGTTACTGCCTTTTGGCTTTGTAAAACATTATACTACTACAGTTGTCTGCCGGGTGCTGTCCTCTCGGTAGACACAGCTGGCCGATATTGGGTTACCTTCATAACCCCCTCGACCCCCACAACCCTCGACCCACAAGCCCCTCGACCCACAACTACAACAACATATTTTTTATCCCATTAGATGGTAACCAAATAGCTCGCCAGTCACAGCTCGAAAATGGAAACGAAGTGTCAGACAGGCTAGTAACCAAATATTTATACTTCAAGTAGGCCTAATAGGCCCTATATATCTGGAAGTTGTCGAATTTCCCACGTTCAAAAGTTCCCACGTTCCGATAACTTCAAGTCACCATGCATCTGAGACCCACTGCAGGCAGTTGAATCAATTATATAATTATTGTCAACAAAACTGTTAGGGGGGGCACTATTCAATCTCCGGGGGGGGGGGGCTGGATTATTTATCCCCGCATAATTTCAACACGTACGGCTCAGTGACGCGTGGAAAAATGATTAGGCCAGCTAGTCCAGGTCTTGAAATATATTATTTATTTCATAAAGAGCCTGTCCGGGGTTTTATTTTAAAATACTGCATCCCCCCCCCCCCCGCCGATTGAATGTTGCATGGCCCTCTAGAAATGTAGGCCTTCCTTTAGGCCTATTCTGTGAAACACAGTGACGTCACCGGAATTCCTTTTAAATGGCTACTCGGTGAAAACTATGCTACACAAGACCCCCTCCCCCTTACTTCATTGTATCAGCTACATGTATCTCGGTGAGTGTGTGCTATTTATAGATTATGACCCCAGTGTCGGGAACATGTGCGCTGTAGTGGGTATCAAGGCCAAAATTGAACCAGTATTGGGTCAACGTCTCGCGTGGGTCTGCAGTGCGGCACTGTGTATTGGCGCTGGTTATACTTTCATGTAGTCTGGTGTTTGATGATTGCAGTTGTAGTTGTTAGTTATCCTATGAATAATATAATAACAGTGATAATTATAATATATTATAACACGATTTATTAAAAAACATCATATAAGTTTGTTTTATAATATTTATGACACGATTTTTAAGACGAGTCACTACATCCGGGACGGGGTGTTAGGAGTGCTTGCACAGTATTTTAATATACTGCTATCATGTGAACTAACAAAGAAAACATCTTGCGCTTGTGCATCTAATTATTTTTAAGCAAGTTTTTTTCAATCTAAAGTAATTATTGGCGGAAAATATATATTTGTTTTGATTATAGTTTTACATGCATGGCACATTGCTTTAATATCAACTTCTGTCTGGTGCAAAAAATAACTCTCAATAATGTTCAGAACCGCAGGGTTCTTGTTTATCTGAAAATTTCTAAACAGTCAGGCGAAAAACAGAGAAACTTGTGGGAACCTTGCATAATTAAATTTATTTATTATAATTAAATGTACATAAATAATACATCATAATAGTAAAAATATTCAATTGCAAATAAATTTGTGTAAATTATGCTGTCAAATACAGGTGGCCAACACCCTCAGGGGCCTACTACGTTTGCTATCCAGAATGCCATTTATGTACATTATAGTTACACTTAAAATTAAATTAAAAGTGCATATAATAAACAGAACAAGGAATCAAATAATTCTAGTACTAAAAACTATCAGCAATTTGCGGTACAATTGCAAAGACTTTGTTATGGGGCAACCATTAAAATAACAGGGGGAGGAATTTTTGTTCAGATTTTTTATTTCAATCAATTACATTATTTTTTTTTAGGCTGGCTATGAGTGATATATTTTTTTTTCTAAAAATCTGGATTTTTTATGTGTCGCGTTTTTGCTGGTGTTATCAGCCGGCTGCCTAAACGGGTACTAATCCATAGGTTAATCCCAGAGCAAATTAAACTGGATTGCCTGTTGCTGAAGCAACATGAAGTGGGGTTTGACAGTTCGAAAAAAGAGTCTGGCTTGAGGGATAATGGGGAATTCTACCTGATTTGCATATCGGCCATTTTTATTTCTTGTCAGCCATTTTGAATTTGCCTACCATTTTGGATTTTGTCGGCCGTTTTAAATTCTGTTTAGAAATTGGCTTATAAATTAAAAAAATTAAGCCTCTGGGTGCAAATTTCACTCCTTTTCTGCCTCAGACGCACCGTTTCCGATATATTTCATTTTCAAATTTTAGATTGCAAACTCTGTCCATGGAATCCCCACCAAGGTCTCGGCAAGCGGGTAACAATCCATAGTGGAACCACCCTGAGATGGTGTCCCACATATGTGTTTTATACCCAGAGGGCCCAAATTTCACTCCTTTTAGCACGGTTTTGGAGATATTGCAGTTTTTAATCTGGCCAATTTGCTAATGTTATTTCAATGTGATTTTTTAGAACCTTAACCCCGCGGTATTCACACACTATATTGATTGGATCGCTTAGCAACCTATTCGGGTACCCTAAGATTATTCAGGTCAAATTTCAAGCCGATTGGATAACAATTGAGGGAGAAATAGTGTGGCAATTTTTGGCCCAAAATTCAAAGTTGCAACAACAATAGTTTGGAAAAAGTCATTCGTCCAATCTAATTATCAATTATTCCCACACGCTTTCGGAAAGGATTTTGTCCAAAAGTGTGATTATTATTTATTTCCAGACTGTCCTCTGATATTTTTTATTTCAAAGGACGAAATTATTTATTTCCAAAAAACTACAGGCCCCTCCTGCTATTTTAATGATCGCCCCTTTACAACATCATCAAGTATTAGTAGAAAAACTCTGCACTCTGGAAAGCGAAGAAAGCTGTACAATAAATAAATACAAGTATACGTTTAAATGATGTAATATATGTACGGAACATCAAAGCCTACAGAATAGATAACTAATGTTAGCCTTCTGGACCCAGATGCGCAATTCTGTCCAATTTTTCGTGGCAGTCATTTTGAATATTTAATTATAGGTTGTGTCATAGGTTATGTCACTGGTCTGAACATATCCATATAACATAGTTGTCAAAAAATGTGCGTTACTACTCTAAAAAATACGCCAAATGGCTCCCCGGAATTAAGGGTGGATAAGGTTAACTATTTTGGTGTGGGCAAATGCGTCCAGATCTAAAACAAAGCACCAATACACCTTTTTTAATAACAACACGCCACACGGTGAGCAATGCTGAACTGTTTTAATCAGACAACTGTTACACACTTTTCAATGACAGCACGCCACACAGTGAGCAACTCTGAACTGTTTTAAACAGACAATTGTTCACGCGCACACTCGTGCAAGCAGTTTATTGTAAATTATTAGGCCCATAGCAGGTCCATTTTTTAAACGTGGGGGTATTTCCATTCATTTAAAGCTGACATTTGCGTTACCGATGCCAGTTTCAAATAAAAAATAAATGTCAAAGAGTGGACGTAAATAAATGTCAAACGGACGTAGCACTTAAAAGAGTTAAACAACATTACATAGATATATATATAGCCCTGTCTCATGGGCCCTCTCGTCTTCATCGCTATTCATCACGACAGTAACAGTTAATCCTCTCTTTCGCTTTTATTTTTATGTCGGAATATCGACCTGTCGGAATATAGATCTTTCGTAATATCGACCTGCTTGACGGACTATCGACCTGTCGAACTAACTTGGACCATCGACCTGTCGGAATATAGACCTGTCGGAATATCGACCTGGCGGACTAACGACCTGTCGGAATATCGACCAGTCGGAATAACGACCTGGACCCTAGGGATGGTGATTTCCTCCCAGCATCATCACCATAGCGATCTCAGATACAAGATTTTTTTGGCATGTAGATTCGTAAAGAGATAGGCCTACATTCGATCTTTGCAAGGGGATCCATAGCTGACGAGGCACCAGTATGATAGAGAATATGTTATTCATGGTTCCATGTGTGAAAAACAGCAAAGAGCTAGTGGATAAATTGAAAGGCCTAGTGGTGCCCCCGGGACAGAAGTTATTGTCATACGACGTCAAAACGCTTTTTACCAGCGTCCCAGTGGACCAAGCCCTCAATGTTATTGAGCGTAAACTTAGACAAGACCTCACACTGCCTGATCGCTCAGAGCTCAACGTCGACCAGTTAATACAGTTACTGGAATACTGTTTGAGGACCACCTATTTTGTGTACGGGGGAGAATTTTACCAACAAGTCCATGGAGCAGCGATGGGTTCTCATGTCTCTCACATTGTGGCTAATCTGTACATGGAACATTTTGAGTCCATTGCCTTATCTACAGCTCCCAGACCGCCATCACTGTGGTCCCGCTATGTAGATGACACGTTTGTCCTCATGCATGAAGATGACATGGACTCGTTGACATCACACATCAATAACATCGACGACCAGATCCAGTTCACCACCGAACCAGAGACTCAAGGCAAACTCCCCTTCCTAGACCTATGTGTTACTGTCCTGGATGATGCTTCCACCAAGATCACCATCTATAGGAAGCCCAAGCACACCGACCAATACCTGAACTTCAATTCCCACCATCCTTTGATTCACAAGAGGTCGGTGGTGCGTACTCTCACTACTCGAGCCCAGATATGTGTCACCACTGCTGAGGACCGCAAAGCCAAAATATCACATGTACGTAATGCCCTCCGAGCCAACAACTATAAGGAGTGGGCCCTAGACGTTCCACCTGCCAGAAGTAAGAAACAGGTCACCACCACAGACAAGACGACTACTAGATCCACTCGTCCGATGTTAGGACTCCCGTATATACAGGGCTTATCTGAGCAGCTGTCACGGACCTACAAGTCTCATGGAGTGTATACCTGTTCCATAAGCCCAGCAACACTATCCGCTCAATGCCGTACACCCCAAGGACAAAACCCTCAAGGAGAAATTGTGCGGCACCATCTACCACATCATGTGTGACGACGACACCCACCACACATACATTGGGGAGACGAAGAGACCCCTCAGCATTCGGTTCAAGGAACATTTTAAGGTGGATAAACCGACTGGGGTAGGATACCACTGTAATGCCACCGGTCACAGTGTCTCCATGGATAATTTGAGAGTCCTAGACAGAGAACATGACTGGATTAAACGCAAGGTGAAGGAGGCCATCCACATCAACCAGAGAGCCCCTACCAGCTGCCACCCATCTATAGTCAGAACATTCCGCGACCACCACCACCTGAGCCGAATCACCCACCCAGATCATTGCGTGATCAAGATCTGCTGAAGGCAGATCGAAACGTCGCAATCGTTTCACGCGCAGTTCCAAAGTGAGTAAAATTTAACCATTTGATGTTTGCTCGCCCTCATCTGACTGTCTACAGTCTGTCCAACGGTGGAGGATGGTCCAAAATGAAAGTTAGCTTTTAGGTATCCAGTCAGTCAATTCTCAAGCGATTTTTATGAAATTTTGTTAACCTTATTTTCTAGTCATTTGGCATCGATCCTGAAAATTTCGTAAAAAATATTGGATAGTTCAAAAGTCAGACCATTTGACATGTAGTAAATGTCTATTTTTGACGCTCCTCTATAACATGTATAAACCCATTAACTTCATTCCAGTTTATTCTCAGAATTGCGTTACATGTCAAATGGGCTAATTTTTAAAATACTAAATGGAATTTCACAAAATTGTCAGGGTTGTTGCCAAATGATCAGATAATAATGGTTGCAAAATTTTGTGACAATCGCTTGAGAATTGACTGACTGGATACCAAAAAGCTAACTTTTATTTTGGACCATCCTCCACCGTCGGACCGACTATAGTGGTGTACAATCAATTTGTGACGCCGAAAAAGTGTCTGAAATTTTAAGGTCACGCGTTTTGGAAAATATAAACGATTGAAAATTCGAATCGAGCTGGTATGAACAGTATAAACGGCAGCCATTTTGTTTAAATTTCTGAAGTCTATAGGGTCTCACCACACAAATTCATACGCACAAAGTTTAATAGTGAGCGAGTTACGATTTTTTTTATAAATTGTGGTGATTTATAGCAGGCTTGGGGTTAAATATTACATTTATATCATTTTGATACCAATTCATGTAGATTGGGTGACCATTTCTTCCCTCAAAAACATTAAATAGGGGAATATAGGTATAAAATGTAGTCCCTACGCTGGTAGTACCAAGGCATATACGCTGCATTCGAAAGTTCCCGTGTTTTGACAACGCCCAGGGAAGGTACTAGGACCTTACATTTGCATGTGAAAATAGAAAAAAAGCCCCATGATCAAGCACCCTTTTTTATTTTTTATATTGATAGAGTATGTCATGATGATTAAAAAAATATACAGGTTTATATAGATATTTCATTTAAAGAATGCTGGGAGGCCCAAGCGTATGGGCCATAATACATGTAAGTCTATGGGAGCGGTATTATGTGTGGTGAGACGATAAACAACATCCAGCTCCCCGTCTGGAGACGAAGTGCCGGACATGTGCCCCGTCTAAAAAAGAAAAAAAAGTCTGTCCGACGGTGGAGAATTATCCAAAATGAAAGTTAGCTTTTTTCCCCTTATTTACTCAATATTGCATTATAAATTACAAAAATAGTATTGGTGTATTAAAATTCCCATTTGGCATTTATTTTTATAAAAAAAAACTGCCAATACTCGCGCACTTAATTTATTAATCAGCCTTTTTGATCTCGCCTCTTTAACGTTATAAGGTCTCACCACACAAATTCATTCGTGCATATCATTATAAAGTTTAAGAATAAGAAAGTTAGTCTCTTTTTTAAAAATGTGGCTCTTTGCAGCAGCCTCGGTGGTAAATATTACAGATATATCATTTTGCTACCAATTTGAATCGATTCTGTGATGATTCGGTGTAGCAAAAGCATCAAAATGATGGAAGATAGATTCAACAGGAAGTCCTTGCGCTGACTGTAACAAGGCTCTTCTAGAAAAACAAGGTCAGTTTTTTTGGAGGTCGCTCAGGGGAGAGTGGGGCAAGAGGTTATTATGGGCTCAAATAAAAAAAATTATATCCCTTTCACACCCCTTTTTTATTTTTGATATTGAAAGAGGACAGTCTGATGGTTAAAAAAATACATAGGTTTATTTACATTTTTCTACTCAAAGAGTGCTGGGAGGTCTGAGTGTATGGGTTATAATACATGTAAGTCTATGGGACAGGTATAATGTGTGGTGAGACGTTAAGGCCGTAGTTCCAGAAAGCACATTTTCGAGCCTATGGGATGTGTTTTTGCTACTAGACCATTCATTTTGCTCATTTATTATCACCAGGCGGCCATTTCAGCGAAAAAATATCATATGAACATGTTTTCAAGTGAAATTAACAAAACTGACTTGAGAATGTTTAATTATTGGCCATATATCAAGCATTCCTCCATATAGCACTGAAACAGTTGTAAGTTCAACTTGGTTCAGCTACGTCCCCGCATTGACTTTCTTGTCCTTTGGTATTTATAACTATTTTCTTGGGTGTTTTATGTCTGAACATCATTATTCTAAACAACTAAACTCATTTATGGCCTAAATTCAATATGAATCTCTGTAAAAAACGACAATCCTATACAGATGCTTCATGAAAATGAAAAATGATGGTGTACTACAGAAAAACGGGTCATTTCTCCAGATCTAGTAAAAAACAGCGGATTTTCAATTTGTGTTTGTCTGCCTTCTATTCATGGGAATTGGACAAGGTTTTCTTTTTTGAGTTCAGAATAGAATGTATTTTATAGATAACTCGAAAAAAAATGTGCAATAAAAATGTTTTTTTCCCTTAAGGTCTCACCACACAAATTCATTCGCGCATATCATTATAAAGTTTAAGAATAAGAAAGTTAGTCTCTTTTTTAAAAATGTGGCTCTTTGCAGCAGCCTCGGTGGTAAATATTACAGATATATCATTTTGCTACCAATTTGAATCGATTCTGTGATGATTCGGTGTAGCAAAAGCATCAAAATGATGGAAGATAGATCCAACAGGAAGTCCTTGCGCTGACTGTAACAAGGCTCTTCTAAAAAACAAGGTCAGTTTTTTTTCAGGTCGCTCAGGGGAGAGTGGGGCAAGAGGTTATTATGGGCTCAAATAAAAAAAATTATATCCCTTTCACACCCCTTTTTTATTTTTGATATTGAAAGAGGACAGTCTGATGGTTAAAAAAGTACATAGGTTTATTTACATTTTTCTGCTCAAAGAGTGCTGGGAGGTCTGAGTGTATGGGTCATAATACATGTAAGTCTATGGGATAGGTATTATGTGTGGTGAGACGATAAGCGCCGGTGGTTAACTATTTATTTTATCGCTCACTATCTGGACGAGCTCACTTCGGAAAACCGCCGGGGGTGTTCAGTGTAGTTGCAACTAGCCCCAATGGTCGGTTGTTTTTGTGGCTTATTTTCGTCCATATTTATAGCCCTATTTCGGCCTCAGCGCTCGCAAAGAACGTTATATAAGCCTAGCTTGTAATGAAAGAGTCAAGCGCGCAAGAGTCATTTCAGCAAGTGCTTGGTGAATTAAAAGCACCCCTCCAAAAAAAATTAGAATGATCCGTTCAGGAACGTTGCCATAGACACGCTTCTATGGTTTAAGGTATCACATTTAAAATGGCAGCCGTGACAGTTGAAAGCTGTCAGCAAAAAGTTTAAAAGGAGGATTAAAGCGGCAATATGTTGGATAACATTAATTTTATGGATAATTTAAATGCCAAATGGAACATAGAACAGGTAAATATCATTTTTGATAGGTTTCATGCGGTATTTTTGAACTGGATACCAAAAAGCTGACTTTCATTTTGGACCATTCTCCACCGTCGGACAGATTATAGTGGGGGGGTCCAAAGTCGAAAGGTCCGTGCAGCCTTATTCAGGGCTAGCCATCCTATTCACAAACAACAACAACGACAGTCAACTCATGCAGTAGGCTTACGGCATGAATGGTAAATATTTCTGAGTTAATAGTCTATGTTCCTTAGGCCTATAGAGCTAAAACCATCTATACATGCAGGGAAAAATTAAAAGAGAAAAACAGAGACAACGAGTAGACCCTATCGGTATTTAATTTATTATATTATCGCCCACAGGCATAGGCCAGGGGAGACCGGGGCTAATTGAAAACACGTGGTTACTTAGTTCACTTACAGGCTCCCATTATAACTATTTAATCTTTAAAGGGTGAACTTCGCAGTCCTCCTGACGGAGTATCAGGCGAAGGGTTTGTGCTGAGCGGCCGACCAGACTAATCGCTCAGTTGGCTCTTGAAAGCTGCTATTGATCTGGATTCAATAGCAGCTGGTGGAAGATGATTCCAATCAGGTATGGTTTTGTACAAAAAAGAATTTTGTCCCAGCGTGGTGTTAGCTCTAATATGTTTGAATGATTTTTTATGTCCACCACGAGTTCTTTCATCTGCTGGGGTTGAAAGGTCACTGACAGGTACAGCAATTAATCCTTTTAAAATTTTGTACAGGCTTGTCAGCCGTAAGTTCTTTCTTCTGGTTTGTAAGTCAGTCCAGCCTAGATCTTGGATAAAAGCTGTTACACTTGATTTACGCTGGTAGTTGTTAGTTACGAAACGTGCAGCAGCTCTTTGAATTTTGTTTAATTTATCGATGTCACCTTGCCTGTATGGATCCCATACAGGACAAGAGTATTCCAAAAGTGACCGAACCATTGAAAAATATGCAATCTCTTTTAATTTTGAGGGACATCCCTTTAAATTCCTCCTCAAGAAGCCCAGTGTGGAATTAGCCTTACTCGCAATTTTAGAGATGTGATCCCCCCATTCCAGGTTCTCACTGATGCTGACTCCCAAGTAAGGTGAATTTGTTACTTGTCCGAGTGTGACCCCTTTGAGCTGGTAGTCTGATGCTATCTCTTTAGCCCGGGGTCTCTTCACTCGGAGGACAGAACATTTGGATGGGTTGAATTTCATCCCCCAAATGTCTGCCCAGCACTCCAATTTTGTTAAGTCCTCCTGTAGCTTTTTTTGATCGTCCTTAGATTTTATGGGCCGATAAAGGAGGCAGTCGTCAGCAAAGAGTCGAACATCAGATGAGACCGAGGATGGGAGGTCATAAATATAGCATAGAAATAAAATCGGGCCAAGTACTGTACCCTGTGGTACACCAGAACCTACATGAGCAGTGTCCGGAAAGCTACCATCTACTACTACTTTTTGTGTCCGAGTGGTGAGAAAATTTCGAATCCAAAGTAGTGTAGGTCCCCTTATTCCGTAATGATCAAGTTTGTGTAGTAAACGTTGGTGGGGAACTACATCGAAAGCCTTACTAAAATCTAAAACAATTAAATCCGTTTGAATTTTGTCCTCGTAATTTTGAACCAGATCTTCAGTGGTCAGTAGTAATTGGCTTTCACAAGAGTGCTCTGCACGGAAACCGTGTTGCACAGAAGTTAAAATTTTGTTTTTGGTAAAGTGGGTCATGATGTTCTTGCAAATAATGTGTTCGAGCAATTTGGCACAAACACATGTCAAGGAGATCGGCCTGTAATTAGAAGCAGTATGCCGATCTCCCTTTTTGAAAACAGGGGCTACATTAGCCTCGACCCATTCATCGGGTAATTTCCCGGTCCGGATAGAGTGTTCGAAAATATCTGTTAAAAAAGGAGATATCTCCTTGGCAGCATTTTTGAGGAGTAAATTTGGGAGCTCGTCAGGTCCGGGTGCTTTATCGACGTTCAGTTCCCTCAATAATTTAGTTATACCAGATTGTGTAATTTCAATATTATTCATTTGAGTTGTTGGTGGTCCTTCTAATTTAGGCATATTAGTGGTGTCCTCATCAGTAAATACTGAGCAAAACTGTTGGTTGAGGATTTCGGCCTTGCGCCTGCTGCCTGAATGCAGTTGGCCATCATGCAATAAAGGAGAGACACCACACCTATCCTGACGCTGTGATTTTATATAGCGCCAGAAAGGCTTTGAATTTTTAGTTTCTAGAGATGTTAAAAGTTTGTCATTAATAAAGGACCAACGGGCACGTCTAAGGTTTCGCTGCGTGTCCCGTTTCTGTAATTTATATTTTGCCCAAAGGTCAGGTTTTTTTGAAGTTTTCGCTCTGTTATAAAGTCTTGCCTTTTTTCGAATAGCCTTGCGGAGCGATTTATTAAGCCAGGGCAAGTTCTGGCGCTTAGATGTTAATTTTGTTGGTACAAATTTATTCAGGCAGTCCATCAAGATGGACTTTAACCTCAACCATTTTTCATTTACCGAATTATTGCGGCTGTCTTTGGAAAAGGAGGCCCAATGTCTCCTAATTTCTTGCCTGATGTTTTCCCAACTTGCTTTTTTGAACTGACGCACTGGGCGAGCGTTAAAAATAGACAGCTAAACCATTATAACTCCCATTATTCATAAAAAAACACGAATATCAATTCCATATCATTTTTATGAATAAACAAAATTACAGACAAGAATAAATCATCTGTGGTAATTAATATATAATAATACTTTAAAAAACAAAATGACTTAAGTCTACATTTGACAGCACACACCTGTAAATATAAGTCTGTATAACAAAGGCAGACAGGCTCACCTGGAAGGTGTTTATAATAACAACTCCTAGATATACATGACATTTTGCCCATTGTTACGAACTCCAGATCGGGTTTCACTTTGGCCCTATTTAGGGTTTGTATGGGGGAATTGAATAAACCAATTTACTCTGAAGTTAAAAAGTGACATTCACGAGTATTGTTCCAGAACATCTATGCAGAAATGTATTACTATCGGAACTATCTGATGTCACTATCTAGTTCATTTCTCATGAATATTTATATATATTATATATATTTTATAATATATATATATTATATCTCAGATGAAAGCACACCTGACATTGCATTTTAGGTAAAATCAAAGTTGATCACCATTTTTCCAAGGTCAAACAATAAGGTAATATTATTTTTGAAACCATTGAAGCAGATTCATGATTTTGGTGTCTACAGTGATGTAGCCAGCATCCTTTTTGTATTGGGCTTATTTTCATCTGACACACGCTAATTTGTGCAATACGCCGTCTATCAAGATCGATATTCAACCTAATATAATCAAGAAAATACCTAAGTTATGTTTAGCTGTCTATTTTTAAAATACTTGGCGAAATTTACTCTAATTTGACCTGCGGTGACATTTTGTTACCTGTTTGTGAAAAAGGACATTTCGGTGTTCGGTATATGGTTCATATTATATTTATAAACAAAACATAGATATTTCGAGGAGAAGAGTAGTAAATGTACAACCAATATCTAAGGTGGGGTGCATGTTTAATATATATTTTTTTCCATATTTCATCATTTCCAACAAAGTAGAGCCTAATACATATATTAAATGACAATCGTCATGTAGCATATTTATTAGGCTCTGTCACTCACTGTCGTATCCGCTGCGGCCATGGCCGGTTACCTTTCTCAACATAAGCTATCGCAAAACCAAATCAAGCTCAGGCACCACGATTATTGGAAAATAATAAATGTAAAATCCTGAAAATGTGTTTTATATAGGATAATTTGTGAATGAATCAGTAAAAATATATTCTTTGTGACAACCAACTTGGGTTTTTTAGCATCCACAGAATTCCTCCCACCCTTTGCAGAGGGACACCAGGGGCGTGAGCAGCTTTCCGTCATAGGGGGGGGGGGGTAAAGCGGTAAAAAAATATTTTATTTAATCTGCAGCCCAGGGGGGATGGGGTCATGACCCCCCCTCTCTGTGCACGCCCCTGGACACAAAAAGCTTATTTTGCAATTAATGCCTTAACATTATAATAGAACTGACTATCTTGACTCTACTGTTGGGTGTCCTGGATCCCTTTTCGAGTGAAGCCTCCACCCCTGAATTTGGTTACTACCCCCCCCCCCTCCGAAAACATTTCCTCATTTGTTCTCCCCGCCAACTTCAAGAAGTGCTCCCCAAACCTCTTGAACTGCAGGAAACCCTGTATGCTGTATATAGTTTACTAATCAGGATATAGCTTGAACATTATACAATATGATATTCATATACAATGATATACATATTATATATGGCAGCAAAAAAGAAACCTATACACAATACAAAAGCATAATTATGTTATTAGAGTATAAACAGTGATGTAGTAAAATAATATTAAAAATTATATTGTATTTTAAGAATCAAACATACTCTCAGGCAAATACAATAAATGTTGAAATCCGTGAAACAGGTGTAGTTCCAAGACATGCAAGCACAATCGCTGTGTGGCCGGAGATTCATTTATAATACACTGCAGCCATTTTGAATGAACATAATAAAGTAATGACATTATAATTATGTAAATTCCTTGACTGTAAAAACATGGGTATAGGTGAGCTGCATAGCCTCGACTCCATAGAGAATATATCGAATTATGTTGCTTGTGTGTGTTTCTGTGTACAGTGATCAAGCGTCGCTGCTTACTATACACGCATAGAACAGAAAACCAGGATATCCTCTATAGGTGGGATCAAGGCTATGCAGCTCAGACGAAATAGCCCAGTACTCAGAACAGCCAGCTGGGATAGACCCAAACATCAACTCTTTAATTATTAAATTTTTTAATTTTTAATGGGAGCTTTAAGATTTGGCTACAGTTATTGTCGGCCATTTTGTACAAAGTGTTTTAAAAAATAATAATCCAATAAAATTCCATTTTGTTCAAATGGTGTGATTTAAGTGCCATCTTTTTTATTTTGATTGCAGATTATCACACATTCCTGATAGCTGTGACTATAGAAGAAACAATCTCTTTTGAACCAGATCGGTAGAAATAATCTCATATTTTTTGTGATTTGGTGTACTTTTTATGTGACACTTTGGGGGAATTTATTGTATGCCTACCATGGCAGTTTCTACAATGACTGGGTACAAAGAACCATGTCACTCTTCTCTAATGGCTGCGAGATGTGATTTTCTGTCAAAACATATCAAGACTGGCAGTTTTATATATCTTAATTTTCCAAATTGTCGAAGTGTAGAAGCCAACAATGTAAACCGAGAACATTTAATTGGCGTTCACGGCGAAAAGCCCTATCACTGTGATACTGGTCAAAGAGGATTTTCTAAAAAGAGAGACCTGGAAACTCATAATTTTATTCACACTGTAGATAAAGCTTATGTGTGTGTTACGTGTGATAAAGACTTTACACAGAAGCATGGTTTGGAAAGTCATTATCTCACTCACACTGGAGTTGAACCTTATGTGTGTGATAGGTGTGAAAAAAGATTTAAAGCGAAATGCAGCCTGAAAATACATCAACGTATTCACACTGGTGAGAGACCTTATGAGTGTAAAACATGTCACAAGCGATTCAGACATTTATCTGGGATGAGAAGCCATGTAACAATTCACACAGGAGATAAGAGGTATGCGTGTGATAGGTGTGATAAAGGTTTTACAGAGAAAAGAGACTTGAAAAGACATCAGCGTATTCACACTGGTGAAAAACCTTACGAGTGTAAAACATGTCACAAGCGATTCACGCATCCCTCTAGTTTGACAAACCATGTAACAATTCACACAGGAGATAAACCGTATGTGTGTGATAGGTGTGATAAAGGCTTCACTGAGAAAAGGGACCTTAAACGGCATGAGCGTATACACACTGGTGAAAAACCTTATATGTGTTATATGTGTGATAAAGGCTTTGGAGACAAAGGAGATCTCAAAAGGCACCAGCGTATTCACACTGGTGATAAACCTCATATGTGTGATACATGTGATAAAGGATTCAGAGAGAAAAGAGACCTAAAAACACATCAACGCATTCATACTGGAGATAAACCTTATGTATGTGATACGTGTGACAAAAGCTTTGCACAGAAAGGCAACCTGAAAACACACCATCGTATACACACTAATGAGAAACCTTATGTATGCGATATTTGTGATAAAGGCTTTAAACAAAAAAACGACCTGAATGCACATCATCGTGTTCACACTGGTTATAAACCTTATGTATGTGAAAAATGTGGAAGGGCATTTAAACAAAAAGGCACCCTGAAAATGCATCAACATGTTCACTCCGGAGCTAGACCTCATGCATGTGACATGTGTGATAAAGAATTCACACGGAAATCCCGCCTGAACGAGCATAAACGCCTCCACATCAGTGACAAACCTGCTTATGTAGGTAAGCAAGCGCCAATCTGACCTGAAAAGTAGCAGCTAAAGTTGAGGATTTGTAGCCAAATTAATAGACAATAGGCAAATATATAGCAAACTAAAACTATAGTTGATATCATTATCCCTTCACCTGAACAAAACTATTTCACAGTACTCAACAGATAGTTAAAGGCAGACACTCACGTGTCATTTTTTATTTATGTTCAATTTTAAAATACTACTTAATATATGTATCATAATATCGGGGAGTAAATAAATTTCCCATAAGAAGGTCCAAAATTGTTTCTATGCTTTTATTTCATACAAAAGTATCAACGATTTTTTTTTGTGAGATCATTATCAAATATGATGATTTTTCTAGCTGACGATGATATGTGACAATCGCCTATTATTGTCAATTATATAGTGTTTTTTTATGGATTTACAGGCCTATACACAGGACAGTTTCATTTATTAAGTCTCCACCCACCATGTGGTGGTGAAGATTTATTGTTTTTGCTGAGTCCGCCTGCTGCCGCCGGCTCTGCCGCCGCCCCCTAACTTGTTTCTGCTCTCACTCAAAAACCCCTGCTCAGATTATTTCTAAACATTTGCAGTAATGAGTATGCATATTGATCCTGGGGAATTTTTAGGGGTTTTAGAGTTTCCAAAATCCAATATCCAAGATGGCCGCCAATATCCCATGTCGCTCTCTAGAGCGCTCTCTGAAGCGCTTTATGGATTTGTTTCGTGTTTGGTTTAAAAGAAACACTTTACCCTGGACGTGTGTCGACTATTTTTTGGTGTGCTTCTGATAATAACTACTTCGTTTTTTTTGCGATTTAGAATTTTACAGGATATTTCAGGTTTGCTCATTTTGGCCATCATCAAAATTTAATAATATAGCTATACACCCCTGCTCAGATTCTTTCAAGATATTTGCAGTATGCATATCGGCTCCAGGGAATCTTCCTTGTAATTTGTTTTTCATCACTTTTTTTCAGTTTCTTCAACAACATCCAAGATAGCCGCCTAAATCCTATGTCACTCTCTAGAGCTTGAACAGTTTCATAGATTTTTTTCATGTTTGGTTCAAAGGAAGCACCTTACCCTGGACGTGTGCTGATTAATTTTTGGTGTGATTATACTTAGATTCATAGAATTTTTATGTTTTAGAATTTTAGTGCATATTTTAGTTTTACTAATTGTGGCTGTTATTAAAATTAGATAATATAGCTATACAACTCAAATTTTATCTTTTGGGTATGCTCACTGGCCCCGAGAAATTTGTCTTTTTTTCAGGAAAACCCAATATGGCAGACAAATCACATGTAACTCTCAAAAGCTAAAATATGTTTTAACCGCTTCACTGATTTGCTCCAAGGAAGCACCTTATTTACCCCGGCCATATGTTGATTAGATTTTGGTGTATTCTGACATCACATTTTATACGTGGTTGGATTAAAAATTGCTGACACTACTGTATTTCTATATAATCGATGTATTTTGGCTGCGAAATCTATGTGGGCCCTGTAGGATATGCAAGGTAATGTTCTTATCAACCCATCTAGCCTTCAACGTTAGAATATACCCCACTATAGCTTCAGAGGTAATATTTATTCCAAAAATATTGGGCGAATATATACTTTGGAAGTGATTGTAGGTACATTTAGTTTTCCGTTAAAATTTGTCACACTTTTCAGAAAATATTGTCAATGGTGATTTGATGAAACCTTATGTATGTGCTTTTTGTGATAAAGGCTTTAAAGAGAAAAACGACATGAAAAATGTGCTAAATTCCGGGACCGTATTTGACCGATTGCCAGAACTATACTCTAGATTTAAACGCAATCACAATAAAAAATTCTGCTCAAGTTTTTTTTGTATTCCCATGCAAGCGTCAATCGGATTTCTGTCATATTTCGTAGCAAATATTTGCACCTTATTGTAATGTTTCTCTCACCACATCAGTGTGACAAATGACATGCTTCCGATAATCACTGATCTATAATCGCTTTCATGGGAATACAACAAACCCTTCAGTGGAGACAAATACAACCATTTTTATGATTGTGTTTAATGCTAGTGCTACCGGATGATTAAAGTCACGCTGCCATAGGTTTTGTTGGCTACGGAATCGGTCAAATCCGGTCTTGGAATTTAACACTTTCAGCTCTGTTCACTTGATGCTAATGGCTGGTCCAACTGTTACATGCAGTTGTTTCTCACTGCAACCTCGAAACCTTTTTCTGAATGCTAAGCTTTGGCAGTTTGTTAACTTATTACACGATTTTTTAGAACCACGACAGAACATGTGATTTTTATTTGTATTGAGCAAGTAATTTGTTGTCTTAATAAAATGAGAATAATGTTGTACCGGTAGGTTTTGTTTAAATTAAGTTCAAGCTAGCACTTGTAGCAGTTGCTAATAGGATTATTAGTCATTTAGCTTGTGTGACTTATACATCAATTAAGGTTTTTGTAGCAATCTCACAACGCATGCCACACTGATGCGCAATGTTTTATTAAAAGTTTGCTAATTCATATATTTAAATATAATGTATGTAAATAGAACTAAATTAATTTTTGGTCTTAGGCACTTAAGATAACATATAATATTATATTTCAATAAGTAATTTAAGCAAAAAATAGTGGTGTCATAAGAATTCTATGTGAGGTCTACATTGCTACAAATTTAATTATACTTACATAATGATATGCTGCTTTTATTTAATGTAAATAAGTGTGACAAAATAATAATTTTGGGACAAAAATACAATACAAAATGTTTATTTCGTTGATTTGTTCTATTGATTTAGACTTTTTTCAGGATCATGTCACGTGAACGTCCGTCCGAAGGCCTAGTTAGGTATTATTCACTGATTTCTCAGTCAATTCTCAACTAATTTTCGTGAACATTTACAGACTCTATATGTTCTATTCATGTGGCAGTTAGACCTATACTCGATCATGTAGGCCTATTTCAGAAGTTAGAGCTTAGAGTTAGACTGTCACGATGAAGAGTTATACAGTAATGTTAAAACATTGATGGAGCTGATAATACAGTAATTGGTCACTACAAGTGAAATATGATGCCGTAAAGGTTTGCAAAATTCCACAATTTATCAATTATTTTAAATGTTTTTTTTTGTAATAAATATTAGAAGGTTAATTTTTTGTTCATTGTATTCCTTGACCATGAAAACATATGTATACACACAAAGTTCATGGTTCTACCATTTTTAGTTTTCGAGATATTCGCGAAATGAGGTTTTTTAGTAATGGTGGTACTAATTTGCATTTTTATGGTTCTGTAATTAATTTTGGACAGTTGGTTTAATGTTTATTGTATTCAGTGACCATAAAAACATATGTATAGACACCAATTTAATGATTCTACTATCTTTATTTTGTTAGATATTGCCAAAATTAAGATTTTCAGTAATGACGATACTAATTTGCATTTTTTGCAAAATGCCCAAATGTGCCAATAGGGCATCAACCAGTTTCTGAATTTAGGGTATATCAGGATACAAAAATACAATAAAACGTTGTATGGAACCCAATGCAAGCTTATCTCATGATTTCCCAGACTAAAAGATACCAGCAGAATGTCTAAAGTGATGGTAACAACCACTCTTTGTTTAATGTTGGGACAGCATCTCAGATTGTGGATTACCATGAACCCAGCGGTGGGTCATCGTTCTTACTGGTGTGCAGTCTCAGTCAGTACGACACACTGACCCAATATTGGTTTAACGTTGGTCCATCATTTGCGACGCAGGCCCAACATTAAGAAACATTAGGCCGTGTATATCTGTTTACGCTGTAGGATTGGCATTGCTGGGTTGATGTATGTCAATTGTCTACGACGCTGGCCCAACATAAAATCAAAATTGACGATGTGTATATGTGACGCAGCATGCCAAAACCAGGCTCTTCTCGAAAATAAAGTTTTTTTTTAAAAAATACACCATCTGATAGCGCTTTATGTTCTGTGCATTTTAAAACAAATTGTATGAAAATCGGACGAGTATTTCCAAAGATACAGCTCCTCAAAACAAAAAAGTCCAACCCAATTTTCTGGCATAGTCCTATTGAGAAAACTGTCTTTAAAGGGAACCATAAAAAATAAGATAACTTGTAAACTTGTACAAGAAATCACAAAATTTGTCAAATTTATATATAAGAAAAACAGTTTTATAGAACATAAAAAATGAAATCGGATGGAGCCCAACCCAATTACACATGGTAACATGGGTTGGAGTCGGGCTTAAGAGGGGTGTTACCCCAAGGTCATCTCAAGGTCATCCCAAGGTCATCTCAAGGTCACAGCAAGGTCAAATCAACTAAAAAGAGCAAAATATAGTTTTTTTTACCAATTCTGTTAACTTGAAGTGTATGTGATGGTGGAACCCCGCCTAGACCCCAACATGGTGTTATACTGAGCAAAAACAAGAGGTTAAAGGGGAAATATAGGGGTTAGAGGGGTGATACCCCATTAAATCACCTTGATGTCACCCCTGTCTGAAATGGCATAAGTGGACCAAAAAACACAATGATTGTCATGTTTGGACTAATGGTCGGTACTTTAATTTAATCTGATAAAGCCCAATCCAAATATGCATGATGACATGGGTTAGGGTTGAGCTTCATAGAGCTGTTACCCCAAGGTCATGGCAAGGTCATCTCAAGGTCACATCAAGGTAAAATCAACACAAAGGGGTAAAAATAGCTTTTTTTTGCTGTTTTTGTTTCAATTTAGTTCAATTGAGATATCTATGATTGTTGAAACCCAACTAGACACCAACAATGAGTTATACCAAACATACCCTAATAGGTTACAGGGGTGATATGGGGTTTGGAGAGGTTATACCACAGCAAATCACCCATATGTCACCCCTGTCTGAAATAGCATAAATTGACCAAATAACAAAACGATTGCCATGTTTAGACCAATGGTAAATACTTCAATTTTATGTGATGAAGTCCAAACCGTGTACACACGTGGTCCAAAGGGTTGGGGTTGGGCTTTATTAAGCTGTTAACCCAAGGTCATGGCAAGGTCATCTCAAGGTCACGGCAAGGTCACAGCAAAGTCAAATCAATACAAAAGTGTTGAATAAAGCATATTTTTGGTGTTTCTGCTCCAATTTGTTCACTTGAGATGCCCATGATGGCTAAAACCCAGCCGGTCCCCAACATGGATGTATACCAAGCATACCCAAGAGGACAGGGGTATTTTTGAGTTGAAGAGGTCATACCCCGTCAAATCATGCTTATGTCATCCCTGTCTGAAATGGGCCAAATAACAAAATGATGGCCGTGCTTAGACCAATGGTCAATACTTCAATTTCATGTGAAGAAATCCAACCAAAGTACACATGGGGACATGGGTTGGGGTTGTACTTCTGAGGGGTGTTACTTCAAGGCCATGGCAAGGTCATCTCAAGGTCACAGCAGGTCAAATTAACACAAAAGAGGGGGAAATAGCATAATTGTGTTGTTTTTGCTACAATTTTGTACACTTGAGATGCCTAAGAAATAGGAAACCCACCTGGACCCTAACATGGATGCATATCAAGCATACCCCAAGATGTTAAAAGGGTAATAAAGGGGTTAGATGGAAAATATCCCATTGAATCACCCTGATGTGCCCCCTGTTTGAAATGGGAGAAAAGGACCAAGTAACACAATAATTGCCTGGTTTAGACTGAGGGTCTTTACTTTAATTTAATACATGCATGTTATGAAGTCCAACCCAACTAGGCTTACACATGATTAACTGGGTTGGAATTAGGCTTCATGGGTGTTACCCCAAGGTCATGGCAAGGTCATCTCAAGGTAATTTCAAGGTCAAATCCAAGAAAACTGAAAAGTAACATTGGTTAGCATAAAGGTGCACTGATATGCTTATATTATACTGGTGGAAATTTGAACCAGGATAGCGCTAATTTTATTTTTACCAACTTTTATCTGGCAGGCTACCGCGATTTACAACTTCAAGCGGATAAAATTGCTCATAATTTGAATAAAAATATAGTCCTATGCCAATCAAATCACTTAAAAAAAATCAAAACAACATTTATGAGATAATATTTGTCAATTTAGATATTTATTGTTGATCACACTAAGGCTACATGAAGGTCATGTCAAGGTCAAATTTTGCTAAAATATCTCAAGTAGACTTTGGTGTTTTTCTAATGAATTATTCAAGATACATTTGTACACAAATTAAGAATACAATTATTCAGCATCTGGTTATTCAGTGATTTGAGGTATCAAATGTTTCATTATACACCAGTGACCACAACATTATACTATAGTCTAGCATAGCCCAGAGGATGGACAAGCTTCTCCCCACAATGTCACAGTTGTGTACTTTAACAAATAGTCATATAGCCATCCAAAATTGACCTCATCCATTTCAATGAATTATTCAGGATACAAGTGTACTGAGACTTAGAAGATCTTCCTTCATTCAGCCTCTGATTATTCTGTGATTTGATGTACAAAATGTTACATCATACGCCAGTGACCACAAAATTATACTATATTCTGTCCACAATTTTACACTCCTGTGCACTGCAACAAATAGAAGTCATGTAGATCTGGTCATCCAAATCGACACCATCCATTCTTTTCTTCTACAATATCTACAACTTCAGGTATCATTTTCTGAAACATACATTACACACAATAATGAAAAGGCTATTACATCCAACATAATAATTTCAGATAATAAAATATTTAACTTTTTTTTAATGCTGGGAAATTCTAATCAGTTGTTAATAGTGATAGTCAATAACTTGTAAATCTGCTCATATAGCTATTTGAAACGAATACTCCAATAGGCCCCCTACTAGCCTGTAACTTTAAGATACAACTGATGATCACACAGGATGAGGATACAAATTTTAAAAATGTACATACCTAATGTTGAGACTGAACAATTCACTTACTTTCACTTACAATTCAATTACTCACTGAATAAATATATTAAGGATACAAAGAATGTTGATTCAACGCTGGTCCGATGTTGTATACAGTAGACCAACATTGATTCAACATCTTGTGTCTGCTGGGATATGACAGAAATACAAATTATGGAACAATATAACTGCATAACATGTATAAAGACCATTATTCTGGTAATGTTTGTAGTGTCTATTTTAAACAAGGGAAAGACAGTAAATAACAAAAAATAAGAAATGAAGAAAAGAAAAAAATGTGATTTGCTTGTTTGTTATATAGTGATTATTTCATGATTCCAACTTGCAGGATATATCAGACAATTTAACAAGAGAGTATGACAAAAATCAGATATTTTTTGTGGTGGGCTATGAAATGGGAATATGGTTAGGTTTACAATTAAACCTGCGCTAATGACACTAACCTTACTGTACATATTTAGTGACTTTTTTGTTTTCTAGTCTGGAATGTCAGATTGCTAGCAGCTGCACATATTTACTATCATGCCATTTTGCAGTGAGAATTTGATCTTTTCTGAACAAAATCACTATATTCTCTGGTACCTGCCAAATGTAAAAACAAAAGACATTTGACATTTTGAACCATCATTATTATCCACCTGTTTATTCATATCTTATATTATAGGCATACATATTATACAGTAGTCTATATCCTTACAAATCATATGAATTTTAAATACTGTACTCAGCTCGAATGAAGTTCATATCATAAATGTGCTATAATAATTTTACTAAAATGTATCTATTGGAATAATAAAGCATTACATGTGACTTAAATTACATTAAATTGTGAAATGACTTACATATTACCGGTAGTGTCTTGCTGTCAGTAGAAATATATTTTATGAATAGGTGAAAGTTTGAGAATTACATGTCTGTTGAAAAAGGTTTAAAACAATAAATACCTAACTAGTCTTATTCGTTAAATTGAGTCAAGCAAGAGTTGCCAAGATTTAAGGAGCACTTCCAGTGACAATTTCCGCATGCAGCCTCAACTCAATTGAAGTTGTTGTATCAACTTGCAAAGCTGTTTCAACCTGAAAATGATAAGCAGCAAAAAAATGAAAAAAAGGAAAAAGTAATTTCAAGATAATTTTATTTTATTTATAATTTGCGCACAGTAATCCATATTCAAGTTATGATAAAAAAAATATGTTTTCAAACTGAAAATCAAAAATGAAAGTTAGCTTTCAATTTTCATTTTTGGACAAAATCCATCGATAGTAGCCTACTGTTGGACAGACAATGACATGAATGATAAGTTTATAACGTTAGTCTAGACTAGGCTAACATAATTAATTATGCCCAGATATCTATGATACTCGGTTTCATATTAACCAAGGAAGAGTGAATGTATTTCGCTGATGTCTCAGTCAACTTTCAACTAATTTTCATTCAGTAAGCCTAGGGCCTACTATTTTGAATTCAGTGATGCAGTGACTACCCTAACTGCCTAAGAAAAATGTCAGCAATTATAGGCTAATACTAGTCGCAGCATAAGTTGGGTGAAAAAAAAATTTAGTCAATAAATCTTTTTTAAATATCAAAACACAAGGTTCGCGATGAGGTATGAACTATAGTCTAGTAGGCCAACTGGCTTATTATATACTAAAAAAATCGCACAATATTCAAGTAACGTTAGTCGCCACAATCATGACTGGGAGTAGAACATTTGAATAAATTATGTGTGAAACGTAGGCATTGGCCTAAAATGTAAAATCTCATAAACATGGTCAGTGTCATTGACGTTGCCCCCCCCCCACATTGGTTGATAGGCCTACTGATAGGTATAGGCCTAGGTCTAGGCCTAGGGCTAGGCCTAATTGACAAGACTCTGAGTGAGAAAACAGCGAAATTCATTCAAACTTGACGTGGTTAGGGCCTAATCACTAGCCTATAGCTGATGTGAATCTGAATTCTGCTTTCACTCACACTCAGCGTCTCTGAGTCAGTGAGAGTCAGTGAGTGTCACTCACTCACTTACACTCAATTACTGACGTGACAGTCACAGTGACACCGGAAAAACTGCAAGTGCGACCTTTAGAAGTTTAGGCCTTTATAGGCCTAGTCTTTACTAAATTTTTACACTGTGTCACTGTCAGTGTCAGTGTGTTTGACTGTGAGCCAGTGCAGTGGCTGGCAGTGTCCGCGAATCAAGTGTCACTGTGACCACTGGTGACTGTCAGTCAGTGAGTCACTCACTGCCAAGCCGGAGTCATCCCCCGACAATTTGGATTTTCAATTTTGGCTTGGCACGGGCGATATTTGAGTAGACTAACGAATGCTTACCTGTGACTCTGTCATTTTTCTCATCGGCAGGATTAGTTTCAGGAAATGTGCATCAACGATGATATATTCTGTTTTCAGGTTCAGCAAGTGAACTTTCAAACACATTTTCTTTTGAAATTACCCAAAACGTGTACGTAGTCCTAGAAATGGCGCGGAAAAAAATGTAAACAATCGAGCAGTGAACTGTTTCCGGTAGTCAGTCATGTCAAAGGTTGCCGGCAAAAATCGTCTTAAAAACCTTCGAATCAGATAAAAGAAGTGGAAATAACTTCAATAATGTGTTAAAAACATATTATTCAACGTCAAAATACTTAATTTGAAAAAAGCATAGACAAAAAATTATTCAGTATTTGGCAGTTTCAAATCTGTTTTACGCAAATCAACACTGTGCGAGAAGCGCCTGGTTTTGCTGTGGCGCGTCACATATTACCTTATATAATAAAACTATACTAGTAGGATAGTCAATACACATGATACATGTACAGATGTAGGCCTATGTCTCATCAGACAATACAACAGGAGCACATAACGTCAGGCTTAAATATCCACAAGATGTCAAGCCAAATTGAGCACCAAATATAACATTTTAGATGTAGTAATGTAGTCAAACCCCTCCCTCTGTTAAACTGGTTTAAAGAAGCTGTTAATTTCATAAAAATACTCACGTGCCTGGCTACATGTATTCCTTGGCCTGACCATGTAGTTTAGAATGTCAAGGACACCATTTTTGTCAGGTATTGCCTTATTGGCCAGATACAAAATCAGGTCAAATTCATGAATACGTCTACAGAACACATTTTATAGTGCAATCAATCAGAGCCACTAGCTGACGCTAGTGGATGGATAGTGGATCTGATGAATGAGAATGGTGACAGACCTGAAGAAGATATATCCCACACGAACCCGGGCGATATGACAATGTTAATTTAATGCTGGATCAGCGCTGTAGATAGTGCCCAGAATTAAAACTACATTAGAATAACATGAGTGTTTATAGGAAGCTGATATCGCATGAACTTGAATGGTGGGAAAGTTACAGGTCACCATCTACAATGCTGCTCACAATATCAACATTGGGTCAACGTCTCAGGATTTGAAATTCGAGCCGTAGGCCCAGTAGTCTCATGAGCTTATATAGCCTCTTCAGTTTCGTCAATTACAGGAATCCAATTTCGTCGATTGCAGGAAACCAGATTTGTCAGTTTGGTTTCTTCGATTACAGGAAACCAGTTTCGTCAGTTTCGTTTCGTCAGTTTCGTTTTGTCAGCTTCGTTTCGTTTCGTCGAATACAGAAAGCCACAATACTACAACTACAATTCACAGCAATATATTTCACATCACACTGTGGTGAATGCCTGAGCTGGCCGGCCCCGTAGCCGGAGGGTCGGTCGCCTTGACGCCCCACTCCAACCCAGTTTATTACAGTTTTACAAATAGATTTCATCCAGTACTACCACTAGGTCCATATGACAGGAGATGTATACAAGTACGGGAATAGCTTGAAGGGAGGCGATAATAGTTTATATCATAACGGTATTCACCGGACAAATGAGTTTAAACGTTATAATAATTATTTGCAAATAATAAAAATGTGAATTGGTTGAATTTAGCTGATATAAACAAACGGTACATGCAGTGTAGAAGCTAAATTAGTGAAATCGCAGAATTCCAGACTCACGATCGAAGTGAGGATGTGTAAACAAAGCCATGTTATGCCCAGCGATTAATTACTTCATCAATTGGAGGGGGGTACAGGTGTCCTTGTCTACCTCTCGTGAAATAACACTGTCAGCATGAGATCCTATGAGACAAATGAGATGGGAGGGAGATGTTGACCAAGCAGAGTTTCAGCACGCCTGTCGATCAGACCTGTCGATATGACAATGATTTGTGTCAGGAATACGAATATGATTTTTTTTTAAATCGCATAATAAATACTATAACACAAATATGATGGGTTTTTAAATAAATCGTGTAATCAGATATTATAATTATCACTGCTACATGTAATATATTATCCGTAGGATAACAACTACCAAGCCTGTAGGCCTGAAATGGTTGAACACACCCCAATAAACTATTCCGACCTTCATTCATGGCTAGATTTTTACTGGGGGAGGGAGGGGGGCGGGAGGTAATGGGCGCCAAAATAAGCTGGACATTACAAACAACAAACCTTCTTTAAGAAAGCTTTTCACTATACTCGTAAACTCAACCCAATTCACAAGACTAATATATAGGCATGCGTGGCTTATAATCTGTCGATTACCATTAGGCTTAATTATGACAATCGTTGTCCCCATGTCTGAGATATGCGGTTGGTCCCTCAGTGATCTGATCCACTGTCATAGCTCTATTTCTTCACTGCTTATCGTGGACCGCCACAGTGACAGTCGCCGAAATAATATGAGTTTAATTTGCCAGAGCTGTATCCGGGGGGGGGGGGGTATTTGGTTTCTGTAATCCCCCCTTGCTCAAAAAAACCAACTACTGGGCTAATATATTTGGACTACATTGGGATCTATATTGTATTGACTTTGTGACACTAAGTGGGTATTAAAAATAAGAATAAAACATTTAGGCATCATGACGGGTTTATCACTGTTTATGGTGAATTAAAAGAAGGTTCTTAAAGGTTATTTTCGTATTGATTTTAAGAGAAAAAAAAATATGTGAAGCGTTTTTTATTTGCAAAAGTGAGACTTTAGGCCTATGCTTAGGAAAATGCAATACAAATACTTTTCATATAAAGAGTAAAAAATAAAGTTTCTAGGATACCAATATCATAGATAAATTAAATCGAAATCAAATCGATGCATATTAGGATATGAATTCTTGAGGTATGTTATAGGCCTACTAGTAATTATTTATTTATCACATGTATACTAGAAGCTTTGCATTGTTTCCGCAATTTAAGTTTTGTAGTGGACGGAAATTCCCATTGATGGGCATAAGTATTCTCGCAAAAATCATGGATAAGCTCACCAACAGCCTCAAATGAAATGTATAATAATCAAATAACGTTTACAAACACACGAGACAAAAAAATAATAGTGAATCATGTTGCCAAGTACAAGGAAATTGCATCTGAAGGTAGTCGGAAATACAAAAAAGTTCGGGGGGTGGGGGGCATTACGGAAATACAAAAAAGTTCGGGGGGGGAGGGGGCATTAGCGGATCAAGAGATGAGGCCGTTCAATTATGTCTGTAGAAAATTATTTCAAGTGCTCCCAGAAACAGCCAAAAACAAAAAAATCCTATAGGGGTCTTACAGTGCCCCTCCCAAACCGCCTAGCTTTCGGCTCGCTGCACTCACCTCATATTCACAATCATACGAACATAAAGATACAGCTATGAAAACATGACGGTCTACCCCACTCCGGCGGATCGCCATTTTGTGACCATCCTAGTCAGAAGCTCTGGATACGGCCCTGTTTGCTCCGTTGTTATTCAATACTTACAATAAAGTGATTTTGTGAGTGTTGGGTGTGAATTGCAATGTGGGATTTGGTGAGACAGGCAATCGGCGATAAATTAAATCAGGCGATAAATTAAATAAGATCAATCAAGTTAAATCAAAGAACAACTGGACAATTGGACACTTACCGATGATCTTGAATATAGAAAAGACGTCTTATATGTTCCTTGATATAACCATGAACGTTAAAATAATGACAATTATATTTAATATTTCACCATACTTTGTCCTTGTTTTTCCATGTCAGATAGTCGCAATGAAAAAATTAACTTATATAAAAGGGCATTGCTATGTTTCTGTAAAACCGCGTGCATTTATTCACAATAACCACTGGGCCAACATTAGCCCAGCATTGAGTCAATGATAGCTGATCACAGGCATACCACATCTGGTTTTCCGTCTCTTCACAGTTGGTTCGATTCTGACTTAAAAATTGATCATTTCGTCAATATTGGCGCTAAGGAAGTCTGTAATATATCAATCTTGAATAGTTTCAGCTGAAAAGAACAAATATATATCTTGAATCCTGATATATTTACAATTTAAATAGATTTAGCTCACAGTCAGAAGTGAGAAGGTGGCGATTCCTCGTATTCACACAGGTAGCCTGAAGTCGTGTGTGTATACACTGACATACACAGCCACAATTAACAAACACAGTAGCTGCTTACATTACAAGTGAGCAGATACTGCCTTTCGAGTTTATAGCAGTATCGGTTCACTCACGAAAAGCCCTTCAGTATATAACCTGATGACTGACCCAGATATCGTGCATGAGATTGGTCGAGATGACTCTCGACCACTGATGTGCCTGAGATCCAGTTCAGCCTCATTGACATTGCACTGGAGCAATGTCACGTGTCTATCGTACATGTTGAAATATCCAGAGATGTGAGTGACCTAGTTGTTGTGTGTGTGATTGGTCAAGAAGACCATCTCGTCCAATGGTATGCCTAAGATGTAGATCAGCAGCATTAAGAATTTGTTTCCACAATAGTGGCTATGGCGCCTGATGCTATTAAGACCAAGGGTTAGATTTTCAAAGGCAAGATATCGTCGCCTCGGAGCTAAAGGATCCTATCTAACGAGTGTCAGATAGGATCCTTTAGCTCTGAGGCGACGATATATCATTGCAAAATATTGCATCTATATCATAATATATTTGCTTTGGAAAGTAGAACATCTGCTAGCTTCCCCCAGTTTCAGACTCTGATTGTGGCAATTTCTTAAGATTATATTGGACTAGTTTGATCCTAAGGTAGGCATTGTTCTCAGTAAAATCTATGGGCTATCTACAGGGTATAAACTGATGGCTCAACCCAAAGCTACAAAACTGGTGACCACTAACTGTCGTAAAATTGACGACGGAAATCCTAATAACTCAGCAAATACAGATATTTATGCTTATTCAGAAAAAACGCTTGGTGGGCCTACTATAGGCTATGTGATTACAGAAAAGTGGATCTATGGGTGCTTTCTTTTTTGAGAAGATGTGAGTGATAGTCATTTGGGACACATGGAAAATGAACACAAAAAAACAGTTCCCAGAATCCGTTTTGTGAACCATATTAAAACATTATTGGACTGTGTGCTAATAATGCAAAAAAGGACCATATTTCGGCCGAAATATCGCCTAGAATGCGTCATTTGAGGCCTCAGATGTCAAAATTTTCCGGGAGAGCATGCCCCCGAACCCCTCTAGAGCATATAAGTGCCAGCTGTGGTGTGTAGAAATTCTTGCAAAAAATCGCCGCCCCCCCCTGTCCGGCAATTGCTGGATCCACCACTGTACAGTGCCGGGATAAGACTTTAGCCTGTAGACGTCAGATTCTGACTAAAGTCGATCCCCGTGCTGTAAGGGCAACTGTTATAAATGCAACAGTCAAGTATATCAAAACTTTACTACCATATCGCCAACCAATGGGAGTCAATCCAGTTCAGATAACGAATCATTGAAACTCCATCATTACACTGTTCATTCTGACCAAATCCACAATGAGCAATATTGAGCACAAGAACAAAAATCCATCAAAACCTCTTGAACCACAACCCGAAATGGGTACAACACCAGTGACTGTTAAATCGGTAACCCTATATGTCAGCCTGGCGATTAAGCCTTGGCTCGAGATATGACACAATATGAGACCATGGGTAATCAGGCTGACGAAACCTCCACTAGACCTTGGTCCACCACCAGCAATCGCTCACATCATTGGAAACAACGCCGGCCCGTCCTCAGTCATCTGGCATACAAGCAATACACAAATAGCTCCACAGGCGATTTATTGACCAGAACAAATGTGCATAAGCAATGTGGAATCAAAGGCTAGAATAATAAAATAAGCCTCGAGGTTCTGGTCTTTGGTCCGATCCATTCTCCCTGTTTACCTGTTCATTAAATGACACATATTGACATATCACAAAGACGCTGACGACACAGTGTTGTAGATCATTTACGACCTGACTATTTCTGGTGACCCTACACGTGTGTAAAATAATGTAATTTCACTAAATCTGTAAATATTATCATTAACCCCAGACAAACAAAATATAGAAAATGAGAATTACAGTCAAATATTAGGCCTATATTTTATTATTCTTTTCTTGCATCAACTTTTTTGTATATACCTGAAATAAAAATGACGTTAGAGTTGTGAACATGTCTGTGCTAGCGCTGACTGGTCGTCTGTGGCTCGCCCAGAGCCGTTTGGTACATGGCTACCTAAGTGTTAGCTTTGCCCGTCTCTGCCTTAGAAAGTTCGTCTGCTGGAAAAGCTAGCTACGTTGGTTAAAATCAAGTTTGAAAGTAGCAGCTTTACACCACTATTGACTGGTTAAAATATTAATAATAGATCATCATAATATATAGTATATAATATTCATAATATATAGTTAACTACTACGTACCCGACGCAGATCCACTATGTTGATAATATATACAGGGTTCACCACGGTGCCGGAAATGCCGGCTGCCCGACCGGATGAATTAGAATTTTTTTTTTTTTTTTTTTTCAGTTCCGTTTTGTGGTGTCCTTCCATTTGCGTTTTAAAGATGGCTAACTAGCAGTGACTGCTTTTGTAATTTATTGGCTTTTAGTATCAGTTGTTCATCAGATGAACATTTTTTTAGGAAAAAACGTGCCAGATATTACTTAGTGGGCAACCACACATGCTGCAAATTGTATTCAGCAGTGTAAGGGTTAAGCTGCTCGCGCGCGCTAAGTTAATATTTTTGAGAGAACAACCAGATGATTTTTTTTTCTGTGAGGAACCCTGATATACATTCATAAAATAGAGTATATATTCATAATATACGGTAATCATGATGATAACCGACGCAGCCCCACCTAATGTTATTTTTTTAATATTTAAATGTTTTAAACCCAAACATTGTATAGTGAATATCACTATGCTTCTGCAAATAATATCGTATCTTGCTATATTAATAAACAACACACGAAATGAAAGAGGTGAATACCAAGTAATTGTCTAGTTTATTTTTGTCAGGAATCCTGCTGTAGGAAAAAAATTACATGATGAGGTCCTCCAAACCAGGAAGCTTCTTCTAGCTTATTAGTTAAATCCACCAAATGTGGTAAAATGTGCTGAATGACACGATACATTTTTATATTTGTTGCATCCGGATTGCGCAATGAATCAATGCATACTTGTTTGATGGCTGATTTATCTATTGTTTATTAATGACATATCATTCAAAGTAGGCGTCGATGTGATATGGAGAATAATTCCAGGTATTATTAGTGACTTTCAGCGTACAGTAGTCACCAGCACATCGACAGTCTGAAATCTATGGCGGAGTAGAATATAATAATTGAGGCAAATTATTGTTGAATGACTGAGTGACTGTTGCTTTACGTCACTTTCTGAACAATCACAACAATATCGCAACAGAAGGAAGCTGGACTATGCCCTACTCTTATTTCGAATGATTTCAATGGTTCATTATAGTGCACAATATCTTAGACAGCACTGTACACTTCAGACCTTTGAACAGTTTGAAGCACTGTATATGCACAACCACGACGACAAATATCCGCAATCTATACGGGTGAGCCATCGGGGCCGGCCTAATGTTGAATGATAGGTGGATAGATGGCTGTATAGATATATGAATGGATGGATGAATGGATGATCGGATAGATTAATGTGCATGGATAAATAGGTGGATGGAAGAATGAATGCATCAATACAAGAATGCATGAAAACAAAAATTAATGAAAGAATTAATTAATTAATATTTTTTTTTAATGTCTTAACAACAATAGTGTGATCCCGCTGATGTCTTCTCAGGCTGTTTTTATCTGTAAAGGCTTGATCATAAATATCACTCATAAAAGGTGTATTTCCAGTGTGAATACGCTGGTGTGTTTTCAAGTCGTGTTTATCGGTAAAGCCCTTATTACAAGTATCACACACATAAGGTTTATCTCCAGTGTGAATGCGCTGATGTCTTTTCAGGCTGGTTTTATGTTTAAAGTCTTTTCCACAACTATGACATAAATAAGGTTTCTCATCAGTGTGAACACGTTGGTGTTTTTTCAAGTCGCCTTTACCTTTAAATTTTTTACCACACGTATCACACACATAAGGTTTATTACCAGTGTGAATACGCTGATGATATTCCAGGTGGGCTTGCTGTCTAAATTCTTCACCACATCTATCGCATACATAAGGTTTCTCACCAGTGTGAACACGCTGGTGGGTTTTCAGGACATCTTTACCTGTAAACCGTTTATTACAAGTGTCACACATATGATGCACCACGCGGTACCCTGGGGTACCAAATAAAACTCCGCCATTTTGTTTAATTATTTGATTTATTTTTCAAGGCTGTACCCTGGGTACCAAAAAGTGTAAAATAATTTTAATAGAGGGCAAAAAAGATGTGCAACGTTCATATTTTGCAGAATATTATTGTTTTGGGGGCATTTACGTCACTAAGGACTGATGGTAAAACATCTTCCAATTGCAACGCAAATTGCCGCCGCATTCACCAGGTGGCGCTGCAAATCACGCTGTACCCGGGGTACAACGGTACCCCGGTGTACCGCGTGTTGCATCATATAAAGTTTCTCCTCAGCGTGAACAGGCTGATGTCTTTTTATGTGGCTTTTATCTGTAAATACTTTATCACAAGTAGCATTATTATGAACACGTTGATGCCTTTTCAGGTTTCCCTTAACTGTAAACCGTTTATTACAAGTCTCACACGCACAAACTTTCTCCTCAGCGTAAGCAGGCTGATGTCTTTTCGTGTGGCTTTTATCTGTAAATACTTTATCACAAGCAGCCTTGGTGTGAACGCGTTGATGCCTTTTAAGGTTGCCTTTACCTGTAAACCGTTTATTACAAGTGACACACATATAAGGTTTATCCTCACCGGGACAGGCTGATGTATTGTTATTTCATTAGTGTGAACACGCTGATGTCTTTTCAGGTATTTTTTGTTTATACCGCAAGCCTATGCCGCAAGTATCACATTCATAAGGCTTATGTCCAGTGTGAATACGCTGATGTATTGTCACGTCGCCTTTCTGTGTAAAACATTTATCACAAATATCACACACATAAGGTTTTTCTCTAGTGTGAACACGCCATGATTTTTCAGATGATGTTTCTGTGAAAAGCATTAATCACATATATCACACACATAAGGTTTGTCTCCATTGTGTAAAGAAGTATGATATTTCAAGTTACTCTTTCGTGAAAATCCTCTGTGACAAGTATCACAGCGATACGGCTTATCAACATCAACACTGATCAAATGTTCTCTGTTTTGCTTCCAAACTTAGCCTGCTGGAGAAATTAAGATATATAAAGCTGCCAGTCTCGATATGTTCCGACAGAAAATCATATCTTGCGGCCATTAGGGAAGAGTGACATGGCTATATGCATCCAGCCATTGTTAAAAATGTCATGGTGCAAACTTACAATAAATCCCCCCCAATGACAGCTTGTCCCACGTGATTAGTTCTTGGGGTCTGATTTAAAGGAGATTTGGTTTATTTTAAATGTATCCTCACAGCTATCAAGAGTTCCTGATAATCCGAAATTATTATAAATATTAGATAAACAGTAGTAACGGTATTATTATTATCTACACAAGGTAAAGTTTAACAGCCTAATAATAAATAATGGCGTCAAATATGAAAATTCGCACAGTGGTCCATGCGACCCCTCTGTTCAAATTGGCCGCCAAAATTGCCCGGGCTAATTTAAAATTTGTCTTAAACAATAGACCATGACACTTAGTGTAGATTTCCGGGTTTTGAACCCAGGTTTTCATACCTAAGAAAGTTATCTTTATTTTGTCATTTTAGATCTGCAATATGTCTACCATAAACATTAGTTAAAGACGAACGTTGCCATAAGAATTAACTATGACACTTAGGAAGTTTATTTTTTGGTCTACACAAGGGCTTGCCAACTGGGCTACTAGTGGTATCAATTTGGTAGCCCAGCTAAAATATTGTACAATAGAAGACAGTTGTAGTGGTAGCCCGCAGGACAAGGGAAGGCAAATGTCAGTAGCCCGGCATGTCACACTGGTAGCCCCGGGCGTCCGGGAAGGGGATTTGTTTAGCCCTGTACACCCATGTTTTTATACTTAAGAAATTGTGTAAAACAAAATATAATGACATTGCTTCATTATATATATCCTTTTTAAATGGTCACCATGTATTTTTAAAATAGTCATTGCTAGGGTCAACATGCTAAATTGTATTGGCATAGCTCATCAGATTGAGTTCAGATATCAGATACGCCCCATAAGCAATTTAAGCAGCATCAATGCCACTTTCATATTTGATTAACGACTCGGAACCGTTGTTCACAGGTTCATGCCTATATTTCCTAACTATAGCGAATAGATTACACTGACAATTGAAAGATATTGTATAGCTTAAACGTTTCTCTATATCGTGACATGTAGTAAAAGTCGCCCTTCTATACAACCACTAACTTCGTCTCAGAAATTCATTACATCTCAAATCTGAAATATATAATAATATTTGCACATATATATTGGGGAACTATAAACACGGTCTTATAAGATGAAAAAAATGAAGTTGTTTTCGGTATTTTCAGGATCTTTTCGGTTGTTTTCGGTAGTTTTGTTATTCTGTGGATCTGACTAGTATAATGGGATTAATGGACGCTGCCATCCTTAGCATCCTTCTAGTTCTAGATTAATGTAAAGTTTGTGTGCCGCATCTCTTTGGATCTCACTGATTTAGATCCCACTTCAATGGTATTCTTTCGTTTCATTATCCTCACACTAAAATCAGTACAATATCTTATATAAGGTTAAATTAGCCCCAGTCTCCCCTGTGGACGCTAATATGTGAAAAATAAATGACGCAGGAGTAGATCTACAATAGTCTATAATCCTAAATCTCATATTCTCGTCAATCTTCTCTGACTGTATAGCTGATTTACTGCTCTGCCTCAGAAACATAATGACACAGGAGTAGATCTACAATAGTCTATATTCTTAAATCTTATATTCTCGTCAATCTTCTCTGACTGTATAGCTGATTTACTGCTCTATAAGCCTGAGAAACATAATGATCGTAATTCGGGTATATTTACCTGTTTGTGAGGACAAACATATTCACCTTTACCTGAGTTCGAGTGTGGTTTGTTTCTTTGTTTCTAGCCCCGTATAGGGCTGCCCGGGCCTTCCGACATTGTAAATCTCTCACTATATCCCGGCAAAAATCGAATGTATCTTAGAAACAATGAGTGCCGAGCCAATAAATTTCCTCACTTTACGAATCTGCCTGTCAAAAACTTCTTCTGCTTCTCCTCAGTAGTGCCACCCCCGGACTCAACGTCGAGGACTCTCAGATCGCTGTAGGCTAGTGATGCTGATGATGCTGGGAAGATGGGAAACAATAGTCAGACCAAGAAAAAGTCACCCACCATGCCATGATTGCTGTTTTTTTGTTTGTTTAGGATAGGTAGCTCAGGCACGTAGCCAGGGTCAGAAATCAGACGAGGCGAGCCCGGTGGCCTTGCCAAAATTTCTGAAAACATCAAATTTCTCAGAGAGTTTTCAATGATGAAAATGCTAGCTACCAGGTTGCCCGAGACTTCTTACCTTGCCAATTACTCACTACCTCCCGACAAAGATCTAATGCAGCTTATGCATCTATTAGGACCGATGAGTGCCTGAGCCGAATTCCTCACTTTACGAATCTGCCTGACAGAAACATCCCTGTTTTTTCTGCACCCCCAGACTCAATAAAGAATCTCAGATTGTGGTGATGCTGATGATGCTGGGTAGAAATGACCAGGCAGAGACAAATGACCCCATCTTAACGTAGGCCTATTCACAAGGCCCGAATTGATTCAGTGCCAAATTTTATCTACTTAATGAATAGGCATACCATTCCCCTTCCCGCTTATAAGGCATACAGAAAGTACAGACATGACCAGGCAAGGATAGTCTCGACCAACTACCCCTCATCACCCTTCCAATGTACCGTATAAAATGTAAAAGTCGGATGAAAGACTTGATATCAGACTATAAACCTGCACCTTTACCTTTTTACAGAGCATGCCATAAACAGACACGATAATCATAACCCGTTTGTGTCACTGTTGCCTTTTGTTTTATTTAATAGCGGTTTGACTGCGTCCTTCATTTGTTTGGAATAGCCAGCCCTAAAATTAAACAGGCCGCTTGAGCTTTCAGACTTTGTCAATCGCTCTCACAGAGGTTTCAGTATGCCACTATTGACAACAACTGTGAACATGACAACGAATAGTTCAAAATTATTTTATATTGCATGCCTCTTCAGACCTCCGCAAATCTAGTAGGCATTAATAAGTAAGTCGCTACTGCCTTCTGACTTTGTACGGCAGTGTAATTCATCATAACTGTAACCACATCAACATCAACATCGACTTTCAAAAGACCCATTTGTTTCATTTGGCTTCTCAGCTGTAGCTCCTCGATTGCCTTGCTCCCTGTTCACGGGCGGATTTAGACCGGGTTGACAGGTTTTCAGAACCCTGTCAGCATTTTCTAATCTATCAAGTTACAGGGTTGGATATAGGGCCTACATGAAAAGTGCTGAATTGTGTGATTTTTTTCTGATTGGAACCCGGTCATCGTTCTGACGACAGGGTTCATTGGAACCGGTTCACTGTAACACATCATTTTCATGACAGGGTTCCAAAACAAAACTGATAAGCTATACTTCTATATATATATATATAAATATGTATATCTTTTTAGTTGGTGAATTGGCAGATAAGGCAGTCACTACTGCTTCTTTAATCCTAAGATATCATTTGCGCTAAGAGTTGTGGAGGGGGGTGTTACGTAAAACGAGCGCAGCAGGTGTAATCAGCAGCAGGTGTAATTAGCAGTCACAACCACACAGTTGTTGCCAAGTCCAAGTTTTGTAGTTCTGGGTTCTTGAAAGCCATTTTTTCCTTCAGGAAACAGATATCATATGGGAAGCATGTGTTTCAGTGTTGATATGCTGCATGGTCGAGGTCCTTGTCCTGGTTCTATGGAATACAGATTGTCCTCAGGGTATGGTATCGCATGGCGACTGATGTCTTCAGGCTGAAGGCATGATACCAATGGGAGTAATGGTCTCGTGAAGGTCAGTTGTATGGTCTGGATCACCTGTAAAGACGAAAAAAAGGGATAGGAGAAAATAAGAAAAAGGGATATCGCCTATAAAAATTCCTTTTTAGTGACAATTTATAACAGTTTTTACGATAATCATTGTTTATGTTTTTACTATAATCATATGAACTTTGTTAAGGAGTACATTTTTAAGTCTCTGACATGCTCAGTATTGCTGAACAATGATTTCCCATAATGATCAATTTATATAAGTCAAACTATGTTTACGCTATGCATCAAAACCAAATTGTAAATGCTTAGTGTTCATGCTAAAAAAACAATGTATCATAAGTATTGTATGAGTGTCTACAATTAGAAAGAGGAGAATACGTGGTTGGCTGAAAGCATGTTCCGCGGGTGACTGAGCCTGCTCACCATGGTTCACATCTCACCATGGTTCACAATAGAAGCTTCATCAGTGACCTCTGTAGTAAGCTGATCCAGGTATATTTTGATATATAGAATGGTAAAAAAAAACTTTATGCTTAACTTTATGGAAAATGACAAGTAGGTAGTTCACAATATTAATTTAAATGAAATTAGTGCTGTTTAAGGGTGGACAAATAAAGACTAGGTTTTAAATGAAGAAAATTACCCGTAAAATGTGGATTTGTGGCTTTCAAGTAATGGAGGGCAGCAGGCAGTATAGTAAGTGAGATCTTCTGATACAGGTGGTGGCTTTTGTACCCCATCTTTCGCTTGACGTTTATCAGTGTGTCATCATTCAGTGGCCGGACGAGTGTAACTGTAATTTGTGGTATGTCTGATGGGCACAGACAACAGGTCCATGGATAACTTTTAAAGGCCCTTTGGCAATGTCATAATCTTCATGAAGGGTGATATATGATGTCGTTGAGGTTGGGGGATTTTCATGACTCTGGTAGTAGTCCACGTTCTACATTGTTGATCATGGCTTTATTTGGAATGCCTTTGCGAAGATGACTGTGACATGTCTTGCATATCCATCAATCAGGGGAAGGAGAAAAGTCAGTGTCAGTATCTGTAAGATCTTCTAGGAGGCATTTATGCAGCGTTTCTGAGTGTGGATACTTTTCAGTGTTGAGGTGCACAACCTGCTTCCTAAACATGCATCTGGAGCGGATGAAGCCGGTGTAGTCAGGCATTTCCATGCATGCAGCATGAAATTTACAGACGGTGGTGTTTAAGGTCACATAACGTTTTTGATTGGCCTTCTCGAATTTGTTGCTTTTGTTTATGTGTGAGACGAGCAATGTCTGCTTCTTTTTGTCTGTATTGTGGATGTTTTCTTTTCTCTCACATGTCTAGCTTGTCTTTGAGAAGTGCAACATATTTTTTTCGTTTCCGTTCACTGTCTGCTTGTCTCTCCTTTTGTCTGTATAGTGGATCTTGTCTGGCCTTTTGTTTCCGTTCTTTGTCTTTGAGACGTACAGCTGCGTTTCTAGCTTTCGCTTTTTTTTGTCTGTATTGTGGATCTTGCCTGGCCTTTTGTCTGCATAGCTTAGCTGCTTGTACCTCCCTTTGTCTGTATTGTGGATCTTTTCTCTTCTCTCGCATGCGTAGACGAGCAGTGTTGGCTTCTTTTTGTTTGTAGTGTGGATCTTGCCTGGCCTTTTGTTTGCGTTCTTTGTTTTTGCGCCATGCTTCTCTTTGCCTGTATTGTGGATCTTGTCTGGCCTCCTGTTTCCGTTCCTTGTCTGCTTGTGCCTCCTTTTGTCTGTATTGTAGATCTTTTCTTTTCTCTCGCATGCGTAGCTTGTTTTTGAGACGAGCAGTGTTGGCTTCGTTTTGCCTATATTGTGGATCTTGTCTGGCCTTTAGTTTCCGTTCTTTGTTTTTGAAACGTGCAGTGTCTGTGTCACTGGCCTTGGCTTCTCTTTGTCTGTATTGTGGATCTTGTCTGGCCTCTTGTTTCCGCTCCTTGTCTGTTTGTCTCTCCATTTGTCTGTATTGTGGATCTTTTCTCTTCTCTCGCATGCGTAGCTTGTGTTTGAGACGAGCAGTGTCCGAGTCTCTAGCCTTGGCTTCTTCTTGTCTATATTGTGGGTCTTGTCTGGCCTTTTGTTTGCGTTCTTTATCTTTAAGACGTGCAGTGTCTGTGTCACTAGCCTTGGCTTCTTTTTGTCTATATTGTGAATCTTGCCTGGCCTTTTGTTTGCATAGCTTGGCTGCTTGTCTAACCTTTTGTCTGTATTGTGGGTCTTTTCTTTTCTCCCGCATGTGTAGCTTGTTCTTGAGACGTGCAGTGTCTGTGTTCTTGAGACATGCAGTGTTTGTGTCTCTAGCGTTGGCTTCCTTTTGTCTGTACACTGGGCCTTGATCTTCTTTTTGCATGTATAGTCCCCTGTTTTCATTTTGCTCTGTTTCTTTTGTTGCACCCCAGGTGGCTTGGTTTTGAAGGGATGTGGTGAAATATCTGTCCATCAGATCTTCATTGCTAGCTGATGATATTCCGCAGGTTGGGAAAGGTGTAACAACTCTAGTTGTTAGGCAGTGGTAAATATGCTGGCGCATCTTGTGCTGGGCAAAAGTTGAACTTTGAGGATTGTATCCAGAAAGCAGGTGGCAGGCATTTGCAGCAGCAAAAAGTCCACAGTCTGGACTAAAACCCTGTAATTGGGAAACCACATATCGGATGGGAGGCTGACCGTTTGATAGCAACAGGTACAGCACCTTGAGCTGTGGCATAAGTTGCTGTACTCGTTGATAATGTGGTAGGGAATCATAAAGTGTAATGGTTCCCTGATGTTGATATGAAACAAGATAGTGTCCTGGGATGTAGTGTATTTGAACAGCTGTTGCCGATGGATGTACTTTGTGTTGGCCCAAATTGTCCCTATTCATGCTTTGGGGACAGAGAATGTCTAGATGGAGATGTCAGTCTAGACGCATTAGATCTGAAGGGAGAAAGAATAATTTTGAGAAAAGCTATGTGAACTACATGTACTCAGTATTTAATGTTTGAATATGTTTTAACAAAACCATGGGGTATAATAAATACTAAGAAAATTGTTGAATATTCATTGAATTCGAGAAGTGAACAGTTAAAGCATTGCATATACTGCACAGGTACCCCGACAAAGCTCAATTGTACATACACAGCTATTTACTGTACAGTTACCCTTACAAAGCTCAATATGTACATACACAGCTATTTACTGCACAGTTACCCTTACAAAGCTCAATATGTACATACACAACTATTTACTGTAAAGTTACCCTTACAAAGCTCAATATGTACATACACAGCTATTTGCAATGATGCTGGCTGGTGAATTCCTCTGCGAAGATACTGGGCATTGTTGGCTTTCAAGCTTTCATTATTTGGGAGATTAAGATATACAGAACTGCCAGTCATTATATGATCTGACAAAAAATCATATGTTGCGGCCATTAGGGAAGAGTGACATGGCTCCATGTCTCCACCCATTTTGCTGAAAGCAACGGAACAGATTTCTCAATATCATGAAAAACTAAGTGGCAGCGGGAGTACTTCTTCTGGTCAGGTTCCTTTGAATTTATGCCGAATCTGCAATAAAAATAAACAGAATCAGTTAAGTTTGTAAGTTATCAGGTATTGCGTCATAGGTGTGAGCGCGAGACATCAGTGACTGGGGTGTTTTTCACTGTCACAATGGCAGGTATGGGTTGAATATGACGTATTAACAGCTCAAAGAGGCATTTCACTGACTAAATGTTAGGAGGGCAACATGGCGCACTTGGAAGGGCAATATGACAACCATGAAGGGCGACATGGCGTTCATGAAGGACAACATGACGCTCACAGAAGGCATTATGGCAACATGAGAAAAATCTAGACGAAAGACTTATTTTTGAAATATATGATGGTAATACGAGTGGTTTCATATTACTGTTAAACAAAAACCTACTAGTACATATTCAGCATGAGGAAATATTGTGGGAGTAATCGGTGATGCAATTACGTCTAAGCCTCTGATCATCGTTTAAAAGGGAATAGCATTTAAAAATACCTTTAAAAATCAATGCATTGATGATTTCAAGTCGTGGCCTATGAGTTGTTGAGTAGGTAAGTAAAATATCTTTTTTACGTCATTTTTTGGCCAGTATGGCCATTTAAATGACAATTCAGACTAAAATAATATGATATCTTGAATAGTAAAAGTGATAAAGTAAAAAAAAACTGATAACAGTATGTCCGCACTAAGGCATTGAGATAAAAACGATTGATGATAACATGATAGTGCCTCAGGCATTAAGATATGTAGCGAGTTTTGTATTGAGTATATATACATTCCAAGTACCTGAGACAGTGCCAGCGCCGATACAAAATATAAATTAACAAAAAAAAAATTATCATTGAAATCATAAAACAGTGTCTGTGTCAAAACAAATATATAATAATAGAAATAAATAATGCTTAATATATTTTTGTGTAAAAATAATTTTGAGAATAGGATCAATGCCGGCCCAGTGCCAATATTTTGAGAATAGGACCAATGCCGGCCAAGTGCCAATCTCATCCGGAGTGGGAAAGTAAAATTGTGGCTCAACTTAATCTGAGGCCATTGAAGCTGCAATCGAATACATAATCCGGATGACGATCAACACCAAACCAGCACTGTATCCACTCAAAATAAAATTACTGTATGTATGTACTGCGTCCATACAATTACAAATTATTAGTAAATTGATAATTACAATCAATGACGATACACTACTATACTTCAAACAGTTCCGTATGTACAAAGTATGTGCTGGGCGATCAATCTGGGGGTGGCAGACACCCCAGAAAATCACCCAGCACAAATCAAAGAAGTAAACCCACTGTACGACATACACATTGAGGGACATCAATACGAAGGAAAAACAGTCTACGTGATGAGAAAAAAATTAAAAATAACAAATTATAAAGAAATTATGGTTAGACATGACGCCACAGAGAAATCATTAAAACAATGAAATAAAAAGCTAATTATATGGCTATGGTTTTTTTCGGACATTCCGAACATCACTAGAATGCCAAAGAGAAGCCACTGAACCATGGATTTCAACCAATAAATTACTATGATTTAGAAAACAATGCAGAACACTATTGGAAAATAAACATCGGAAATAACCTTGGGGCAAAACACCGAATTATTGGAAAGTAAACAAAAAAACACATAAGAAAGAAACTTTACGACACAAATTTAACTGAAATTATACATTAGAGCGTGAAGCAGAACATCAACATACAAGAAAACAGTCTACACATGATAAAAAAAGTTCACAAATAGAATGCACAAAATTCCATAAATATTTGAAAATACGTCTGTCTGAAATAAAATTAAATGAATCAGGCTTTAGGCCACCTTTGTGCACATATAGGCTAAGCTGGGCCAGGAGAACCTCCTGAGGATGGTGAGATGATTTATATGACACTGTCCTCCAGAAACAGGATTCGAAATTCGAGACCTGGCGGTCGGAGGACGAGCACGCTATACAGAGAATAAATGTACAAGTAGCAACATTTAATTAGGCCTCCGAAGGACGAGATACGTCACCTGGGCCGCTGTAGGCCCTATAACATTTATAAGCTAACAGTTCCGATCCAGGAAAGGGGATCCACCAGATCATTCACCCCCCCCCCCCCCACTCTCTCACCCCCACCCCCCCCCCACCCCAAAAAAACACATGTTTTAGAGTCTTGAATAAGTTTTTCTGACCTGATAGGCTGATACAAATAACTAAAAACCTAGCCAAAGTCATGATGGCATGAATACATGTGGATAATTTAAAAAGCCAAAAAATGATTCAATTAGGATTTTTGCCGAGGTGTGAGAAGGTAAATAAAAACAATCGTAAAAATCCACTTTTCAAATTTATCCACATTGAAGGGCTGCTGGAATAAATAGTTAAAAAAATCATTTTGTTCTAACTAAAAATGAATAGGCTACAATTGATTCATCTTAGTGAATATTGCTTTACGTCGCTTCCTTCACAATCATGGCAATATCGGTACAGTATCATAGACAGCACTGCACACTACATGTCTCTTAACAGTTTGGAGCACCGTAGTTGTAGTTTGGAGCACTGTAGGCCTATATACACAACCTCGATGACAATGCGACCCGGCCAGGATACGAACCCAGTACCTCTGAGTTTTAGGCCACAACCGCACCGAATGAGCCATCGGGCCAGTCGCCAATAAATCTAAGTCACAATGAATATTTGGACTATAGGGGAGAGTTAATGGGCACATTTGATCACCTCATCAAATTTTCTGCTATTCAAAAAAATTATCTACAAGAAAGTGAATTTGACAGGGTGATTTTAATTTCTTCTGATCCTTATTCAAACGTAGTATTAAATAACAATTATCGTTTCACAGAAACCCTTTCAAAGCCAATTTTGAATAAGAACTACTATTTCACATTTGTTTTGACAAGAAAAAAATTGGTAGCCATTTTAGCTCGAGGAATTTTGACGGGGCACGTTGAACCATGAAAAGTGGGGCACGTTGAGCCATAGTTCAATATAGAATTTAGGAGTGGGGCACCTTGAACATAGGGGCACGTTGAGCCACTTGATTTTTTAATAAAAGTCGGGTGTTTTACAAACACAAATCATATATAACTAGGCCATCACATATGGAAATAGTGCTGCTTATGTGTCATTTCAAAACCGTTATTTCAATTTTTTATCATGGTTCAAGGTACGCCGACTCATGGTTCAAGATGCCCCGTAAGTGGGGCAGGTTAAGCCTCTGAAAAAAAATAATTGAAATGTGATTTTTATCTTAAGTGAGAGATTGAGTTCAAGTTATATAATGCCAGGAGTTCACCTTCTTCTACAGCTATCATTTGCCATACAAAAAAAAATCAGTTTCATTCTGACTTGAGAGGGGGTAGAAAAAAAGAAAAGGTGGTTCAAGGTGCCTCACTCTCCCCATATTTGGACTATACCCAAAGTCACATTAAAAATGATCAACCAGAATCGCATGATTTTCGCCGATTTCTCCGCCAACTCTAAACCTATTCCCTTGATAGCTTGTAAAGGTCATTTTTCTATTCAAATCCTAGCAGCCCTCAAAATGTTGTAAAATGATGTAGCGTATTTCAAAAGTTAGACCATTTGACATGTGCTACATCTAAATTCCGACGTCCCCCTATATAACCCCATTAAACTAATTCTAAAAAAATATTACATGGCAAATGGTTTAACTTTTGAAATATTAAAAATAATTATGTATTTTTTTTCCGCTATTAGGATTTGAATAGAAAATGGCCTTTGCATAATTTCTAGGAAATCAGTTCAAAATTGACGGAGAAATTGGCCAAAAACATGCGGTCCTGGTTTATCATTTTTAATTTGACTTTGGGTCATATCAAATATTATTAGTCTAGTGATTTTTTTTCATTTCAATATAATTATTTTTCAGTTTCATGTACATTTATATCGGCTACTAAAGCGCCGTAAGGCCCCTTGACATGTTTGCGCTAACGTAAACCATGAATCATAAAATATATGAATAAGGTTTTAATCAGCCCCGGTCTCCCCTATGGGCGATAATATGTGAAAATTAGATAATGGAGGGTACATCTACGATAGAAAATCTCTCATACATATACTCTCTGAATGCACAGGTGGTTTAAGCTTTTTAAGCCTAAGAAACAGAAAAAAAAACTTCATCGTAATCTACCTGTGGTCATGGTGATCGTATTTTATAACGGTTTGAGAGGTGAATGTTGTTTACTTGTTTGTTTGAGATAGCTAGCCATTGAAATAGGCTGCCAGATCCTTTAGGCAATAGGCCTACAAAACGTGGTAGGCCTACACCAACCTGCACTGAGAGTAGATGGTGTCGAAAGTGAATCCATCATCACGGAGGTACAACCCTTGGAATGATTTGACAAGGCTTAAGGCAACATAGCCTAGGCTTGGGCAGACTGTAAGACTTTCTTCATAGTGGTTTGAGGGGTAATGTCGGGAAGTGGTGGAGTTACTGTCCGTGAATGAAGTCCAGCATGTTGGTTATCAAACAGGCTGTCCTAGGGATGTAGTGCCCATAATTATGATAGTTACAGTTCCCCTTGCAGCATTTGGCAGGTCATCGGACACATATACATTCTGTGTTAGCGTGACACGGGAATTGGCACAGATGGAAATTGGTAAGGAAGCACTAATTTTTACTTTTTTTCCCTTTTTTCTACAGGAAAGTGTGTGTCGTTTGCTGTGTGGTTGAAGGGTCGTGACAAGTTCAAACAATATTGGATTGTCTTTTCCATGAGGGATGGCACAGCTGAGGTACTGGTCTACGTAATCCAGGAAGTCTTCGTTGTTTCCATCTTTTTTAATCTGGGAGCATTACTCGGGGGGCATTATCACACCAGACAGGGGCGTAGCTAGGGGTGAAACAATATGGAAGCAGGGGCGGATCTTGCTTTTAAGTGAGGGGGAGGGGGGGTGGTAAAATTTGACAAAAAGCTATTTTACTGTAAAGGGGTAGAGGAGCCCGCCCCAAGAAATTTTTGATTTCCAAAGGCTTTCACATGCAATCTAAGGCATATTGGGCACTGTTTCTCACTCACTATATCACCAAATCATAAGGAAACCCCTAAATAAGATGATGATTTTTTTCTCATGGGGGGGGGGAAGGGTTTAAACCCCCCCCCCCTGGATCCGTCACTGGGAAGCACACTGGTCAACTATTAAATACTTTAATACGTTATTCTGAAATTTATTTGTAAAAAATTGCACAGTACTTACAGCACGAGGGAAGGTAATAAATATAGCTTAATTTAAAATGCAATTCATGGCTTAAAACTGACTTTGATTTAACCAGTTTAATGGGTTTATAGAGGGATGTCGTAATTAGAAATTTACTAATGTCAAATAGTCTAGCTTTTGAACTAGTGAATATTGTTTCCTGAAAATCTCACAGTATTTATGCGCTACAAGTAATGTGACTTCCACTGTACATCCTATAGCCTCACAGAGATTATAATTATATTTTGAAAATCCATGTGGTCGCACTTGTGTCTTTGTGTACAGCTAGGTACGCAAGAGGGGCCACAGAAGGCTTTGGAACTCTGTCCTGTGGAAGTAATCTTGGATGCTTCCTATGAGCATTGCTGGTGAGAGGATGACCTTCTGGAGGAAATGTTGACCTCTGTTCTCGAACATACGGCATGCTGTGACTGCATTGGAATTTATTATTTGACAGTGCGTGGTCCAGGGATATCTTTGCTTTGCTGGCTGCAGATTGCTGCAATAATTTCAGGCCAGCCCCTGTCAGCTGCAAAAAAGCTGTAGAACCATGTCGGTGTTCCTGGAGCATTTCTATACAAGTCTCTCAGAGTTTTCTCATAGTATGTGGTGTACCTCTGTAGGAAACGGTCTCCTTGGTCTGTGGATATGACTTTTTTCTCTTGTCCAGATGTTGGGTACTTTGTTGTGTTCCTTTCCTCATTTGGAGATGAGCTTGAGACCTGTTTCAAGTTAATCATGTATGTGCATAGGAAATGTATTCTGGCTCTCTTGCACATCAGCTACCTAAAGGCCAAAAATCTTAAATTGAAATATCTGCCAAGTCCAAGTTATGTAGTTCTGGGTTCTTGAAAGCCATTTTTGCCTTCAGGAAACAGATATCATGTGTTTCAGTGTTGAATATGCTGCTTGGTCGATGTCCTTGTCCTGGTTCTATGGAATACAGATTGTCTTCAGGGTATGGTATCGCATGGCGACTGCTGTCTTCAGACTGAAGGCATGATACCAATGGGAGTAATGGCTCGTGAAGGTCAGTTGTATGGTCTGGATCACCTGTAAAGACGAAAAAAAGGGATAGGAGAAAATAAGAATAATCGTGTAGAATGATTATGTTATAAAATGGTATGTGTTTTCTAGTAGCTATACATTGGGTAAACAGGTTGTATGAATGTTTTAGAACTAAATTCAACAAATTTCCAAAGATTTTTTTCCAAAGGAAATCTTTAACATTATACTTAATAGAGATTTAACTTTACCTGAAATGCAACAGATTCACAAAAATATTAGAGCTAAAGAATAATGATAAACCTAAAGGTGTGTGCAGGGTTTCTCTATCCAGTACTGGACAAAATACTGTACAGAAATTATGTGCATGTGGGATGCCGTCCAGAATAGCGAAAGGGATATTGCCTATAAAAATTCCTTTTTAGTGATAACAGTTTTTACCATAATCATTGTTTGTGTTTTTACTATAATCATTGTTTATGAACTTTGTTAATGTGTAGCTTTTCAGGTCTTTGACATGCTCGGTATTGCTGAACAATGGCTCCAATAATGGTCCAATAATGACCAATTTATATAAGTCAAGCTATGTTTACGCTATTTATCAAAACCTAATTGTACATGTTTAGTGTTCATGCTAAAAAAAAACAATGCATGAAAATTATTTTATGAGTGTCTACAATTAGAAAGAGGGGAATACCTGGTTGGCCGAAAGCATGTTCCGCGGATGACTGAACCTGCTCACCATGGTTGACATCTCACCATGGTTCACATCTCACCATGGTTGACATCTCACCATGGTTCACATCTCACCATGGTTCACAATGGAAGCTTCATCAGTGTCCTCTCTAGTAAGCTGATCCAGGTATATTGTAAAACCTAGAATGGGTAAAAAAAAGCTTCTGGTTAACTTTATGGAGTACAAATAGGTAGTTCACAATATTAATTAAAACTAAATGAGTGGTAGAGTGCTGCTTAAGGGTGGACAAATAAAGACAAGGTTTTAAATGAAGAAAATTACCTTAAAAATGTGAATTGGTGGCTTTCAAGTAATGGAGGGCAGCAGGCAGTATAGTAAGTGAGATCTTCTGATACAGGTGGTGGCTTTTGTACCCCATCTTTCGCTTGACGTTTATCAGTGTGTCATCATTCAGTGGCCGGAGGAGTGTAACTGTAATTTGTGGGATGTCTGATGGGCACAGACAACAGGTCCATGGATAACTTTAAAAGGCCCTTTGGCGATGTCATAATCTTCATGAAGGGTGATATGTGATGTCGTTGAGGTTGGGGGATTTTCATGACTCTGGTAGTAGTCCACGTTCTACATTGTTGACCATGGCTTTATTTGGAATGCTGCCTTTGCGAAGATGACTGTGACATGTCTTGCATATCCATCTATCAGGGGAAGGAGAAAAGTCAGTGTCAGTATCTGTAAGATCTTCTAGGAGGCATCTGTGTAGCCTTTCTGTGTATGGATACTTTTCAGTGTTGAGGTGCACAAACTGCTTCCTAAACATGCATCTGGAGCGGATGAAGCTGGTGTAGTCAGGCATTTCCATGCATGCAGCATGAAATTTACAGACGGTGGTGTTTAAGGTCACATAACGTTTTTGATTGTCCTTCTCGAATTTGTTGCTTTTGTTTATGTGTGAGACGAGCTATGTCTGCTTCTTTTTGTCTGTATTGTGGATGTTTTCTTTTCTCTCACATGTCTAGCTTGTCTTTGAGAAGTGCAGCATTTTTTTTTCGTTTCCGTTCACTGTCTGCTTGTCTCTCCTTTTGTCTGTATAGTGGATCTTGTCTGGCCTTTTGTTTCCGTTCTTTGTCTTTGAGACGTACGTCTGCGTTTCTAGCTTTCGCTTTTTTTTGTCTGTATTGTGGATCTTGCCTGGCCTTTTGTCTGCATAGCTTAGCTGCTTGTACCTCCCTTTGTCTGTATTGTGGATCTTTTCTCTTCTCTCGCATACGTAGACGAGCAGTGTTGGCTTCTTTTTGTTTGTAGTGTGGATCTTGCCTGGCCTTTTGTTTGCGTTCTGTGTTTTTGCGACATGCTTCTCTTTGCCTGTATTGTGGATCTTGTCTGGCCTCTTGTTTCCGTTCCTTGTCTGCTTGTGCCTCCTTTTGTCTGTATTGTAGATCTTTTCTCTTCTCTCGCATGCGTAACTTGTTTTTGAGACGAGCAGTGTTGGCTTCGTTTTGCCTATATTGTGGATCTTGTCTGGCCTTTAGTTCACGTTCTTTGTTTTTGAAACGTGCAGTGTCTGTGTCACTGGCCTTGGCTTCTCTTTGTCTGTATTGTGGATCTTGTCTGGCCTCTTGTTTCCGTTCCTTGTCTGTTTGTCTCTCCTTTTGTCTGTATTGAGGATCTTTTCTCTTCTCTCGCATGCGTAGCTTGTGTTTGAGACGAGCAGCGTCCGAGTCTCTAGCCTTGGCTTCTTTTTGTCTATATTGTGGGTCTTGTCTGGCCTTTTGTTTGCGTTCTTTATCTTTGAGACGTGCAGTGTCTGTGTCACTAGCCTTGGCTTCTTTTAGTCTATATTGTGGATCTTGCCTGGCCTTTTTTTTGCATAGCTTAGCTGCTTGTCTAACCTTTTGTCTGTATTGTGGGTCTTTTCTGTTCTCCCGCATGTGTAGCTTGTTCTTGAGACGTGCAGTGTCTGTGTTCTTGAGACATGCGGCGTCTGTTTCTCTAGTTTTGGCTTCCTTTTGTCTGTACACTGGGCCTTGATCTTCTTTTTGCATGTATAGTCCCCTGTTTTCATTTTGCTCTGTTTCTTTTGTTGCACCCCAGGTGGCTTGGTTTTGAAGGGATGTGGTGAAATATCTGTCCATCTGATCTTCATTGCTAGCTGATGATATTCCGCAGGTTGGGAAAGGTGTAACAACTCCAGTTGTTAGGCAGTGGTAAATATGCTGGCGCATCTTGTGCTGGGCAAAAGTTGAACTTTGAGGATTGTATCCAGAAAGCAGGTGGCAGGCATTTGCAGCAGCAAAAAGACCACAGTCTGGACTAAAACCCTGTAATTGGGAAACCACATATCGGATGGGAGGCTGACCGTTTGATAGCAACAGGTACAGCACCTTGAGCTGTGGCATAAGTTGCTGTATTCGTTGATAATGTGGTAGGGAATCATAAAGTGTAATGGTTCCCTGATGTTGATATGAAACAAGATAGTGTCCTGGGATGTAGTGTATTTGTACAGATGTTGCCGATGGATGTACTCTGTGTTGACCCAAATTGTCCCCATTCATGGTAGCACTATACAGCACAGACGGTGGGAGCAGGTGTAGCAGGCGCGAAAATGCATCCAGTGCTGCAATTTGAAGCTCTCCATAGAAAACTGTAGATGGTGTGAATCCATGAAGGAGGACATCTTGTGGCAGCTTTGGGGTCAGATAATGTCTAGATGGAGATGTCAGTCTAGACACATTAGATCTGAAGGGAGAAAGAATAATTTTGAGAAAGGATATGGGAACTACATGTACTCAGTATTTAATGTTTGAATATGTTTTAACAAAACCATGGGGTATAATAGATACTTAGAAAGTTGTTGAATATTCATTGAATTCGATAAGTGAACAGTTAAAGCATTGCAAGTACCCCGACAAAGCTCTATATGTACATACACAACTATTTACTGTACAGTTACCCTTAAGTACAAAGCTCAATATGTACATTTGCGATGATGCTGGCTGGTGAATTCCTCTGCAAAGATACTGGGCATTGTTGGATTTCAAGCTTTCATTTTTTGGGAGATTAAGATATACAAAACTGCCAGTCATTATATGATCTGACAGAAAATCATATCTTGCGGCCATTAGGGAAGAGTGACATGGCTCCATGTCTCCACCCATTTTGCTGAAAGCAAGGGAACAGATTTCTCAATATCATGAAAAACTAAGTGACAGCGGAAGTACTTCTTCTGTTCAGGTTCCTTTGAATTTATGCCGAATCTGCAATAAAAATAAACAGAATCAGTTAAGTTTGTAAGTTATCAGGTATTGCGTCATAGGTGTGAGCGCGAGACATCAGTGACTGGGGTGTTTTTCACTGTCACTATGGCAGGTATGGGTTGAATATGACGTATTAACAGCTCAAAGAGGCATTTCACTGTCTAAATGTTAGGAGGGCAACATGGCGCACTTGGAAGGGCAAAATGACAACCATGAAGGGCGACATGGCGTTCATGAAGGGCAACATGGCGCTCACAGAAGGCATTATGGCAACATGAGAAAAATCTAGATGAAAGACTTATTTTTGTAATATATGATGGTAATACGAGTGGTTTCATATTACTGTTAAACAAAAACCTACTAGTACATATTCAGCATGAGGAAATATTGTGGGAGTAATCGGTGATGCAATTACGTCTAAACCTCTAATCATCGTTTAAAAGGGAATAGCATATAAAAATACCTTTTAAAATCAATGCATTGATGATTTCAAGTCGTGGCCTATGAGTTGTTGAGTAGGTAAGTAAAATATCTTTTTTACGTCATTTTTTGGCCATTTAAATGACAATTCAGACTAAAATAATATGATATCTTGAATAGTAAAAGTGATAAAGTAAAAAACCAAACTGATAACAGTATGTCCGCAATAAGGCATTGAGATAAAAACGATTGATGATAACATGATAGTGCCTCAGGCATTAAGATATGTAGCGAGTTTTGTATTGAGTATATATACATTCCTAGTACCTGAGACAGCGCCAGCGCCGATACACAATATAAATTAACAAAAAAAAAATTATCATTGAAATCATAAAACAGTGTCTGTGTCAAAACAAATATATAATAATAGAAATAAATAATGCTTAATATATTTTTGTGTAAAATAATTTTGAGAATAGGATCAATGCCGGCCCAGTGCCAATATTTTGAGAATAGGACCAATGCCGGCCCAGTGCCAATCTCATCGGGAGTGGGAAAGCAAAATTGTGGCTCAACTTAATCTGAGGCCATTGAAGCTGCAATCGAATACATAATCCGGATGACGATCAACACCAAACCAGCACTGTATCCACTAAAAATAAAATTACTGTATGTATGCACTGCGTCCATACAATTACAAATTATTAGTAAATTGATAGTTACAATCAATGACGATACACTACTATACTTCAAACAGTTCCGTATGTACAAAGTATGTGCTGGGCGATCAATATGGGGGTGGCAGAAACCCCAGAAAATCACCCAGCACAAATCAAAGAAGTAAACCCACTGTACGACATACACATTGAGGGACATCAATACGAAGGAAAAACAGTCTTGTGATGAGAATAAAATTAAAAATAACAAATCATAAATAAATTATGGGTATCAGGGGATCAGGTCTGTCATAGAGAATTAGTACACCAGAGCGATCACAAACCGTGAGAGCACTGCAAGTCACCACAGGCTAATTGCATGTCAATTGTCTCTCTCTGACATCCCGCACCATCCACATGACGCCACAGAGAAACCATTAAAACAATGAAATGAAAAGCTAATTATATGGCTATGGTTTCTTTCGGACATCCCGAACATCACTAGAATGCCAAAGAGAAGCCACTGAACCATGGATTTCAACCCATAAATTACTATGATTTAGAAAACAATGCAAAACACTATTGGAAAATAAACATAGGAATTACCTTGGTGCAAAACACCGAATTATTGGAAAGTAAACAAAAAAACACATAAGAAAGAAACTTTACGACACAAATTGAACTGAAATTAAACATAAGAAGGTGAAGCAGAACATCAACATACAAGAAAACAGTCTACACATGATAAAAAAAAGTTCACAAATAGAATGCACTAAATTCCATAAATATCTGAAAAAAGGTCTGTCTGAAATAAAATGAAATGAATCAGGCTTTAGGCCACCTTTGTGCACATATAGGCTAAACTGGGCCAGGAGAACCTCCTGAGGATGGTGAGATGATTTATATGACACTGTCCTCCAGACACAGGATTCGAGATTTGGCGGTCGGAGGACGAGCACGCTATCTCTTGGTCACGGAGGCTCCCCACAATACTGACTTTCACACGTGGATTGGGAAGAAACATTTTTTGTTTCTTTCAAACCGCCGAGACCGGGAACCGAACCCCAAAATCTGGCGTGAAAGGCAGCGGTGCTAACCACTACCCTAGGGCCCCCGCCCTCGTCTGTCTGGGTGTTCTTGGCCTTCTAAAAAGATGCCTTCTAAGAAGACCACGATGAGGTGACACCCATTCCCCCTTCCGATTTCCGGAGTCTGTGACGTTACAGCGTGCCTGTCACATATACATACACATACAGAGAATAAATGTACAAGTAGCAACATTTAATTAGGCCTCCAAAGGACGAGATACGTCACCTGGGCCCTTGTAGGCCCTATAACATTTATAAGCTAACAGTTCCGATCCTGCACACTACATGCCTTTTAACAGTTTGGAGCACCGTAGTTGTAGTTTGGAGCACTGTAGGCCTATATACACAACCTCGATGACAATGCGACCCGGCCAGGATACGAACCCAGTACCTCTGAGTTTTAGGCCACAACCGCACCGAATGAGCCATCGGCCAGTCGCCAATAAATCTAAGTCACAATGAATATTTGGACTATAGGGGAGAGTTAATGGGCACATTTGATCACCTCATCAAATTTTCTGCTATTTAAAAAAATTATCTACAAGAAAGTAGATTTGACGGGGTGATTTTAATTTCTTCTGATCCTTATTCAAAGGTAGTATTAAATAACAATTATCGTTTCACATAAACCCTTTCAAAGCCAATTTTGAATAAGAACTACTATTTAACATTTGTTTTGGCAAGAAAAAAATTGGTAGCCATTTTAGCTCGAAGAATTTTGATGGGGCACGTTGAACCATGAAAAGTGGGGCACGTTGAGCGATAGTTCAATATAGAATTTAGGAGTGGGGCACCTTGAATATAGGGGCACGTTGAGCCACTTGATTTTTTAATAAAAGTCGGGTGTTTTACAAACACAAATCATATATAACTAGGCCATCACATATGGAAATAGTGCTGCTTATGTGTCATTTCAAAACCGTTATTTCAATTTTTATCATGGTTCAAGGTACGCCGACTCATGGTTCAAGATGCCCCGTAAGTGGGGCAGGTTGAGCCTCAGAAAAAAAATAATTGAAATGTGATTTTTATCTTAAGTGAGAGATTGAGTTCAAATTATATAATGCCAGGAGTTCAACTTTTTCTACAGCTGTCATTTGCCATACAAAAAAAAATTCAGTTCCATTCTGACTTGAGAGGGGGTAGAAAAAAAGTGGTTCAGGTGCCCCACTCTCCCCATATTTGGACTATACCCAAAGTCACATTAAAAATGATCAACCAGAATCGCATGATTTTCGCCGATTTCTCCGCCAATTCTAAACTTATTCCCTTGATAGCTTGTAAAGGTCATTTTCTATTCAAATCCTAGCAGCCCTCAAAATTTTGTAAAATGATGTAGGGTATTTCAAAAGTTAGACCATTTGACATGTGCTACATCTAAATTCCGACGTCCCCCTATATAACCCCATTAAACTAATTCTAAAAAAATATTACATGGCAAATGGTTTAACTTTTGAAATATTAAAAATAATTTTGTAATTTTTTTTTCCGTTATTAGGATTTGAATAGAAAATGGCCTTTGCATAATTTCTAGGAAATCAGTTCAAAATTGACGGAGAAAACGGCCAAAAACATGCGGTCCTGGTTTATCATTTTTAATTTGACTTTGGGTCATATTAAATATTATTAGTCTAATGATTTTTTTTTATTTCAATATAATTATTTTTCAGTCTCATGTCCATTTATATCGGCTACTAAAGCGCCGTGAGGCCCCTCGTTTGCGCTAACGTGTACCATAAATTATATGAAAAATTTTTAATTAGCCCCGGTCTCCCCTATGGGCGATAATATGTGAAAATTAGATAATGGAGGGTACATCTACGATAGAAAATCTCTCTTACATATACTCTCTGAATGCACAGGTGGTTTTAGCTTTATGAACCTAAGAAACAGAAAAATCTTCATCGTAATCTACCTGTGGTCATGGTGATCGTATTTTATAACGGTTTGAGAGGTGAATGTTGTTTACTTGTTTGTTTGAGATAGCTAGCCATTGAAATAGGCCTACAAAAGGTGTTAGGCCTACACCAACCTGCACTGAGAGTAGATGGTGTCGAAAGTGAATCCATCAACACGGAGGTACAACCCTTGGAATGATTTGACAAGGCTTAAGGCAACATAGCCTAGGCTTGGGCAGACTGTAAGACTTTCTTCATAGTGGTTTGAAGGGTAATGTCGGGAGGTGGTGGAGTTACTGTCCGTGAATGAAGTCCAGCATGTTGGTTATCAAACAGGCTGTCCTAGGGATGTAGTGCCCATAAGTATGATAGTTACAGCCCCCCTTGCAGCATTTGGCAGGTCATCGGACACATCTACATTCTGTGTTAGCGTAACACGGGAATTGGCACAGATGGAAATGGGTAAGGAAGCACTATTTTCTTGAAGCGGTTACTTTTGCCTTTTTTCTACAGGAAAGTGTGTGTAGTTTGCTGTGTGGTTGAAGGGTCGTGACAAGTTCAAACAATATTGGATTTTCTTTTCCATGAGGGATGGCACAGCTGAGGTACTGGTCTACGTAATCCAGGAAGTCTTCGTTGTTTCCATCTTTTTTATTCTGGGAGCATTACCCGGGGGGCATTATCACATCAGACAGGGGCGTAGCTAGGGGTGAAAAAATATGGAAGCAGGGGCGGATCTTGCTTTTAAGTGAGGGAGGGGGGGGTAAAATTTGACAAAAAAGCTATTTTACTGTAAAGGGGTCGAGGAGCCCGCCCCGAAAAATTTTTGATTTCCAATCTAAGGCATATTGGGCACTGTTTCTCACTCACTATATCACCAAATCATAAGGAAACCCCTAAATAAGGTGATGATTGATTTTTTTCTCATGGGGGGGGGAGGGTTTAAACCCCCCCCCCCCCTTGGATCCGTCACTGGGAAGCACACTGGACAACTATTAAATACTTTAATACGTTATTCTGAAATTTATTTGTAAAAAATTGCACAGTACTTACAGCACGAGGGAAGGTAATAAATATAGCTTAATTTAAAATGCAATTCATGGCTTAAAACTGACTTTGATTCAACCAGTTTATTGGGTTTATAGAGGGATGTCGTAATTAGAAATTTACTAATGTCAAATAGTCTAGCTTTTGAACTAGCGAATATTGTTTCCTGAAAATCTCACAGTATTTATGCGCTACAAGTAATGTGACTTCCACTGTACATCCTATAGCCTCACAGAGATTATAATTATATTTTGAAAATCCATGTGGTCGCACTTGTGTCTTTGCGTACAGCTAGGTACGCAAGAGGGGCCACCGAAGGCTTTGGAACTCTGTCCTGTGGAAGTAATCTTGGATGCTTCCTTTGAGCATTGCTGGTGAGAGGATGACCTACTGGAGGAAATGTTGACCTCTGTTCTCGAACATACGGCATGCTGTGACTGCATTGGAATTTATTATTTGACAGTGCGTGGTCCAGGGATATCTTTGCTTTGCTGGCTGCAGATTGCTGCAATAATTTCAGGCCAGCCCCTGTCAGCTGCAAAAAAGCTGTAGAACCATGTCGGTGTTCCTGGAGCATTTCTATACAAGTCTCTCAGAGTTTTCTCATAGTATGTGGTGTACCTCTGTAGGAAACGGTCTCCTTGGTCTGTGGATATGACTTTTTTCTCTTGTCCAGATGTTGGGTACTTTGTTGTGTTCCTTTCCTCATTGCTATGGAGATGAGCTTGTGACCTGTTTCAAGTTAATCATGTATGTGCATAGGAAATGTATTCTGGGTCTCTTGTACATCAGGTACCTAAAGGCCAAAAATCTTATATTGAAATATCTGCCAAGTCCAAGTTATGTAGTTCTGGGTTCTTGAAAGCCATTTTTGCCTTCAGGAAACAACAGATATCATGTGTTTCAGTGCTGAATATGCTGCTCGGTCGATGTCCTTGTCCTGGTTCTATGGAATACAGATTGTCTTCAGGGTATGGTATCGCATGGCGACTGCTGTCTTCAGACTGAATGCATGATACCAATGGGAGTAATGGCTCGTGAAGGTCAGTTGTATGGTCTGGATCACCTGTAAAGACGAAAAAAAGGGATAGGAGAAAATAAGAATAATCGTGTAGAATGATTATGTTATAAAATGGTATGTGTTTTCTAGTAGCTATACATTGGGTAAACAAGTTGTATGAATGTTTTAAAACTAAATTCAACAAATTTCCCAAGATTTTTTCCAAAGGAAATTTTTAACATTATACTTAATGGTGATTTAACTTTACCTGAAATGCAACATATTCACAAAAATATTAGAGCTAAAGAATAAAGATAAACCTAAAGGTGTGTGCAGGGTTTCTCCATCCAGTACTGGACAAAATACTGTACAGAAATTATGTGCATGTGGGATGCCGTCCAGAATAGCGAAAGGGATATTGCCTATAAAAATTCCTTTTTAGTGATAACAGTTTTTACTATAATCATTGTTTATGTTTTTACTATAATCATTGTTTATGAACTTTGTTAATGTGTAGCTTTTTAGGTCTTTGACATGCTCAGTATTGCTGAACAAAGGCTCCAATAATGGTCCAATAATGACCAATTTATATAAGTCAAGCTATGTTTACGCTATGCATCAAAACCTAATTGTACATGTTTAGTGTTCATGCTAAAAAAAACAATGCATGAAAATTATTTTATGAGTGTCTACAATTAGAAAGAGGAGAATACCTGGTTGGCCGAAAGCATGTTCCGCGGATGACTGAACCTGCTCACCATGGTTGACATCTCACCATGGTTGACATCTCACCATGGTTGACATCTCACCATGGTTGACATCTCACCATGGTTGACATCTCACCATGGTTGACATCTCACCATGGTTCACATCTCACCATGGTTCACATCTCACCATGGTTCACATCTCACCATGGTTGACATCTCACCATGGTTCCCATCTCACCATGGTTCACATCTCACCATGGTTCACAATGGAAGCTTCATCAGTGTCCTCTCTAGTAAGCTGATCCAAGTATATTGTAATACCTGGAATGTTAAAAAAAAAGTTTTTGGTTAACTTTATGGAAGAGGACAAATAGGTAGTTCACAATATTAATTTAAATGAAATGAGTGGTAGAGTGCTGCTTAAGGGTGGACAAATAAAGACAAGGTTTTCAATGAAGAAAATTACCTGTAAAATGTGGATTTGTGTCTTTCAAGTAATGGAGGGCAGCAGGCAGTATAGTAAGTGAGATCTTCTGATACAGGTGGTGGCTTTTGTACCCCATCTTTCGCTTGACGTTGATCAGTGTGTCATCATTCAGTGGCCGGAGGAGTGTAACTGTAATTTGTGGGATGTCTGATGGGCACAGACAACAGGTCCATGGATAACTTTTAAAGGCCCTTTGGCAATGTCATAATCTTCATGAAGGGTGATATGTGATGTCGTTGAGGTTGGGGGATTTTCATGACTCTGGTAGTAGTCCACGTTCTACATTGTTGATCATGGCTTTATTTGGAATGCCTTTGCGAAGATGACTGTGACATGTCTTGCATATGCATCTATCAGGGGAAGGAGAAAGGTCAGTGTCAGTATCTGTAAGATCTTCTAGGAAGCATCTGTGCAGCGTTTCTGTGTATGAATACTTTTCAGTGTTGAGGTGCACAAACTGCTTCCTAAACATGCATCTGGAGCGGATGAAGCCGGTGTATTCAGGCATTTCCATGCATGCAGCATGAAATTTACAGACGGTGGTGTTTAAGGTCACATAACGTTTTTGATTGGCCTTCTCGCATTTGTTGCTTTTGTTTATGTGTGAGACGAGCAATGTCTGCTTCTTTTTGTCTGTATTGTGGATGTTTTCTTTTCTCTCACATGTCTAGCTTGTCTTTGAGAAGTGCAAGATATTTTTTTCGTTTCCGTTCACTGTCTGCTTGTCTCTCCTTTTGTCTGTATAGTGGATCTTGTCTGGCCTTTTGTTTCCGTTCTTTGTCTTTGAGACGTACGTCTGCGTTTCTAGCTTTCGCTTTTTTTTGTCTGTATTGTGGATCTTGCCTGGCCTTTTGTCTGCATAGCTTAGCTGCTTGTACCTCCCTTTGTCTGTATTGTGGATCTTTTCTCTTCTCTCGCATACGTAGACGAGCAGTGTTGGCTTCTTTTTGTTTGTAGTGTGGATCTTGCCTGGCCTTTTGTTTGCGTTCTGTGTTTTTGCGACATGCTTCTCTTTGCCTGTATTGTGGATCTTGTCTGGCCTCTTGTTTCCGTTCCTTGTCTGCTTGTGCCTCCTTTTGTCTGTATTGTAGATCTTTTCTCTTCTCTCGCATGCGTAGCTTGTTTTTGAGACGAGCAGTGTTGGCTTCGTTTTGCCTATATTGTGGATCTTGTCTGGCCTTTAGTTTACGTTCTTTGTTTTTGAAACGTGCAGTGTCTGTGTCACTGGCCTTGGCTTCTCTTTGTCTGTATTGTGGATCTTGTCTGGCCTCTTGTTTCCGTTCCTTGTCTGTTTGTCTCTCCTTTTGTCTGTATTGAGGATCTTTTCTCTTCTCTCGCATGCGTAGCTTGTGTTTGAGACGAGCAGCGTCCGAGTCTCTAGCCTTGGCTTCTTTTTGTCTATATTGTGGGTCTTGTCTGGCCTTTTGTTTGCGTTCTTTATCTTTGAGACGTGCAGTGTCTGTGTCACTAGCCTTGGCTTCTTTTAGTCTATATTGTGGATCTTGCCTGGCCTTTTTTTTGCATAGCTTAGCTGCTTGTCTAACCTTTTGTCTGTACTGTGGGTCTTTTCTGTTCTCCCGCATGTGTAGCTTGTTCTTGAGACGTGCAGTGTCTGTGTTCTTGAGACATGCAGCGTCTGTTTCTCTAGCTTTGGCTTCCTTTTGTCTGTACACTGGGCCTTGATCTTCTTTTTGCATGTATAGTCCCCTGTTTTCATTTTGCTCTGTTTCTTTTGTTGCACCCCAGGTGGCTTGGTTTTGAAGGGATGTGGTGAAATATCTGTCCATCAGATCTTCATTGCTAGCTGATGATATTCCGCAGGTTGGGAAAGGTGTAACAACTCCAGTTGTTAGGCAGTGGTAAATATGCTGGCGCATCTTGTGCTGGGCAAAAGTTGAACTTTGAGGATTGTATCCAGAAAGCAGGTGGCAGGCATTTGCAGCAGCAAAAAGTCCACAGTCTGGACTAAAACCCTGTAATTGGGAAACCACATATCGGATGGGAGGCTGACCGTTTGATAGCAACAGGTACAGCACCTTGAGCTGTGGCATAAGTTGCTGTATTCGTTGATAATGTGGTAGGGAATCATAAAGTGTAATGGTTCCCTGATGTTGATATGAAACAAGATAGTGTCCTGGGATGTAGTGTATTTGTACAGATGTTGCCGATGGATGTACTCTGTGTTGACCCAAATTGTCCCCATTCATGGTTGCACTATACAGCACAGACGGTGGGAGCAGGTGTAGCAGGCGCGAAAATACATCCAGTGCTGCAATTTGAAGCTCTCCATAGAAAACTGTAGATGGTGTGAATCCATGAAGGAGGACATCTTGTGGCAGCTTTGGGATCAGAGAATGTCTAGATGGAGATGTCAGTCTAGACACATTAGATCTGAAGGGAGAAAGATAAATTTTGAAAAAGGATATGGGAACTACATGTACTCAGTATTTAATGTTTGAATATGTTTTAACAAAACCATGGGGTATAATAGATACTAAGAAAGTTGTTGAATATTCATTGAATTCGATAAGTGAACAGTTAAAGCATTGCAAGTACCCCGACAAAGCTCTATATGTACATACACAACTATTTACTGTACAGTTACCCTTAAGTACAAAGCTCAATATGTACATTTGCGATGATGCTGGCTGGTGAATTCCTCTGCGAAGATACTGGGCATTGTTGGCTTTCAAGCTTTCATTTTTTGGGAGAATAAGATATACAAAACTGCCAGTCATTATATGATCTGACAGAAAATCACATTTTGCGGCCATTAGGGAAGAGTGACATGGCTCCATTTCTCCACCCATTTTGCTGAAAGCAACGGAACAGATTTCTCAATATCATGAAAAACTAAGTGACAGTGGGAGTACTTTTTCTGGTCAGGTTCCTCTGAATTTATGCCGAATCTGCAATAAAAATAAACAGAACCAGTTAAGTTTGTAAACATCACCAATTATTACCACTATGTACACAGCTATCAGGTATTGCGTCAGGTGTGAGCGCGAGACATCAGTGACCGGGGTGTTTTTTACTGTCACAATAGCAGGGGTGGGTTGAATATGACCAGTTCAAAGAGGCATTCCACTGTCTGAATATTAGGAGGGCAACATGGCGCACATGAAGGGCAACATGACAACCATGAAGGGCGACATGGCACTCATGAAGGGCAACATGGCGCTCACAGAAGGCAACATGGCAACATGAGAAAAATCTAGATTAAAGACTCAATGTGTTATTTTTGTCATATATGATGGTAATACGAGTGGTTTCATATTACTGTTAAACAAAAACCTACTAGTACATATTCAGCATGAGGAAATATTGTGGGAGTAATCGGTGATGCAATTACGTCAAAGCCTCTAATCATTGTTTAAAAGGGAATAGCATTTAACAAGAACCCTACGGTACTGAACATTATTGAGAGTTATTTTTTTAATCAGACTGAAGTTCATATTCAAGCAATGTGCCATGTAAAACTGAAATCAGAACAAATATATATTTTCCGCCAATAACTCCATTAGATTGCAAAAATTTGCTTAAAAATAAATAGATGCACAAGTGCAAGATGTTAGTTCACATGATAGCAGTATACTAAAATACCGTGCAAGCACTCCCAACCGGAGGTAGTGACTTTTATTTCGAATTTTGTAATGAATATTATAACACTAATTTATATGATGTTTCTTTAAATAAATCGTGTGATAAGATATTATCACTGATATTATATTATTTAAAGGACAACCACCAAGGCAGGGTTCAACACGCTCCAATAAACACAGCAACATAATTCTTGTATTTTACAATTGTTCTGCAAGATTTCATCAAACACCAGACTACATGAAAATATAACCAGCCCCAATAGACAGTGCCGCACTGCAGACCCACACGAGATGTTGACCCAACGCTGTCTCAATGCACGCGCTCTTTCAAACAATCCAAACAAAATTGAAATCGGATGCGAACTATGGCAGAAGAAGCATTTCTTGTGAATTGTGGACAGACGACCCAATAAAGGCTGGATGAGCAGATAGAGCAAAATAAAAAGATAGTAACATTAGTTGTTTTAATTATTGATACTAGTATATCTGTATATATACGTAGTTTGTTTTGAAAATGATTTTATTTCAAATTAAAATGTAAAAGAAAACAAGATTCTTCATGATTAAGTTGAATATTTAGTACAATGAGTGACCACTAGTTATGAAAAACGTCGTCCCCATGTCTTGAGATAGGCTATGTGGTTGGTCACTCAGTGATCTGATGCACTGTCATGCCTCCAGTGCTTATTGCGGACCGTGATAGCGGTAAATATAAAACAAACATCTTTCGGGAACATACTTATGATTTGCTGTACAGTCAGCGTGGTAATATCCTGCAAATAATTTATTCAGACGTTTAACCAACGTTTGCTCTATTTTGTCCACCGTCAGCAAAGTTGATGTTTCAAGCATAATAATGATCTGGTAAGTAAACATCCAGGGTGCAAATAGTCGCTCAATAGATAATATTAATATGTATATCGCAAAAAGTCATTTTGACGTTTTTTTCGTGTTTTTATTTTAGGATTTATGTAAATTTGTGAGACACTGCAATAAAAGACATATTTTTTTCGGTTTGTTTGTTCTTTTTTGCTCACTATTACTTGTAGAAATGAAGCCATCATTGTAGAATTAAAAGCATTTTTTGTTTTAAATGGTACTTTATCACCTTTTCTGGGGGTTCCCATCATTGGATTTCTCACAATTACGAAAAATTGTGCCAGCTTTCGCCTTTAATTCCATAATTGTTGCAACAAATGCTTGAAGAGGTAAATGGAACAGGCATGCTATGGGTCCTTGTGATAATTTTTTGGCAGTGGCTAATCGTAGGCCTATGTGATTCTTTATAATGTAACTCTATGGGCAGCCTCGTTTACGAAATGACGGGCTCACATTGACTCCCATTATAACTTTGCCTTACAATTAGTCACTCCGTTTTTTTACATGTGGTATATTTGCCCCTGTTATTGTATTGCGAGGCACTCATTGAAATCATTGGGTGTCCTGATGGATCTAAAACCTAAAACTCTCAATAACGTTTATCTCAGCAGTTGGTTGCCAAAATTCTGGGTGTCTGGGTGATGTTTTGGATTCTGTATCTGTGCCGTAATTTGCAACATTGAGGTCTTAGCACAGCATTTATCTTGTGGAATGTGGTCAACTGTTTCTTTTTATAGCATGTCATCAGTTACGAAAAAAGAGCTCGGCAATGGGTGATAAATTAAATCAAACGAATAACTCGGCTGACAATAATTTAGGACATTTTTTCAAAGCCACTGATTTTAATGATATAGCCATGAAAGTTAAAATAATGAAAATTATATCGAATATTTCACCATACTTTGTCCTTGCTTTATTTCATGTGAGATCGTTGTAAAGAAAAGGTTTGTCTCCGTAACAGCGTGCTTGATCCACAATAACTACCAGTCTGAGTCAATAGTGGGTGAATGTTGCCGCAATTGGCCTATATTGAGCCAGCGGCAAACTTTACCGCAAACCCCATCCAAGGTCGTTGGTGAAAGGATTTGTTAAAATGACTGAAAATAATTACGTCATCAAGGAGAACCCCAGCAAGCACGAGACATTGAACCAATGCTGGGCTGATGTTGGGCCAGCGTCGCAGACGTGTTTGCAGGGACGGCGATGTCTCAAGTGGTCACTCATTCGGGGGAGGGCCCCCAGCAAAGACGGTACATTGAGCATAAGTTGGTTCAATGTTGGACCATCGTCAGCGACGCTGGCCCAACATTGAAACAACACAAGGGCAATGTCACACGTTTGCTGGGGGGTGCTCATGGCGCCAATCGCAGTGTTACTATACAGCTAGATGAGGGGGGTGACTTTGTGTGTATACACCTACGCCTAGCCCTCCCCCTCCCCAAACAACGTGCTATAGTAGTCATCTGCTCTGCAAAGGCAGTATCTGCTCACTTGTAAAGTGAGCGGATACTATAGGTCAACTCTAAAGTTCAACTGCGGGCTTCCCTATAACCTGCTTGCATCACATGTAACTGGTAACAGGCAATATGTGTTATTACGTGACCGCTAACAGCCAATACCAGATGTTATCGGAAATGGGACACCACCGAGACGTTGGCCCAGTATTGAAACAACACTGGATCAAAGTCACATGTTTACTGGTATGGCGTTAGTATACTGTAAAGTCCAGCGATATCAGTGACCCAGATTCTGTGTGTGTTGATTGGTCAGAAAAGACCATCTCGTCCTATGATCTCCTTAAGATCTAGGTCAGCCTATCTCCGAATGTTCTTCACTACAATTGGAGCTGTGGCGTCAGAGGCATATAAATCAAGGGTTAGATTTTCAAAGGCGATATATATTTTTGCAAAATATTGTATCGATATCATGATAAATTTGGTCTCGAGTATAAAACGTCTGCTAGCTTTCCCCAGTTTCAAACTCTCATTGTGGTGTTTTCTCAAGATCATATTGGCCTAGTTTGATCCTAAGGTAGGCATTGGTCTCAGTAAAACCCACTGGTTATTTACAGGGTATGAAACAATAGCCCAACACACAGCTCAAAAATTCGATACCCCTAACTGTCGTAAAATTGATGACGGAAATCCTAATAACTCAGCAAATACAGATATTTATGCTTATTCAGAAACAACGATTGGCGGGCCTACTGTAGGCTATGGAATGACAGAAAACTGAACCCATGCGTTTTGCTGTGTTTGAGAAGATGTTAGTGATAGTCATTTGGGACACACATTATATGGACACAAAAAAAAAGTGCCCAGAATCCGTTTTGTGAACCATATTAAAACATTATTGGAATGAGTTCCAATAATGTAAAAATAAATTTTAACTTTTAAAATGTTGATTCTCCTACATCTCATGACCGTTTATTTCAAATTGGTCATGTTAGTCACAGTTATTTCCAGATATTACGCGTATTAAAGTCAATAATGGTAGCAAATTGCCGATTTTAAATATGATCAAGTTGAAATTTTTCAGGGCATATCGCTTCCTGAAACAGTTTATATTATAGTAATGGCCCAGCTACCCCGCAGTTTTTCAGATATTTCGTATATTAATAAAGTCAATAATGACCGCAGTTGACACTTTCAGGGTGATCCCTCCCTACACCGAGTACAGTGTATGACAACTGGCCACACAGGTATCTGTCTGCACCCACCCCTAGTACTTCCTCTACAAGAGGTTTTTTTGAAATGAAAACGAAGCTGTCGGCACAAATCGCAAGACAAGATAGCAGTACATGGTAGGGGGACAGTTTGCACTGTAGGGAGTGTAATCCCTCCTTGAAACAACCCATTTTGCTCTATGGTGATGGTCTATAGCCAGATCTGCTCCGGTTTTTCAGATATTATGCATATTAGAGTCAATAATGGCCGCTGCCAGCCAGAGTTGAAAATTTTGTTTCATAGTAAACTTAAAAGGTCTAGCTATCTGGCACATATATTAAATAATTGCCAACAGTGTGCCATTTGGGCCGCTGAGACCAGTTTCTGGCTAATGCGCACACATTTTCAAACTAACCCAACCTATTGGTGAAATAAATATATGGTGTATATTTTGAAGCAATAAATATAAATTGTTGAGTGAATTGCGTTGATGAGAAAATTCGTTATAGAATGGTCAAATGTAAATTCGAGCAAAGTCACTTTGTTGATCATGTAAACCATTATCCAACCCTCTACTTCCCCAGGCAATCCACTCCAATTAGCGGTGCTGCTTAAAAGGTAAATATGGCTGGCTAAAATGTTGTGCTGATGGAGTCAGACTAGGCCTACTAAACATATAAAAGATTCAAAAACGTCATCTGATTTAGTGCAATAGGGAGAACGTATGGGCTATTGATATTATTTATTGGAGGTTCCGGGTAGCATATTTCCAAGGCTAGCTATCCCAATTAACAAACAAATAGATCTAATCCAACGATAAATCAGGGTAATTGTAGAATTAACAACATTTTCCCAACATTTATTCATGCTTATTCCTCCTTTATATAGGCTAGGTAAATGTTATCTTTGTAGGCTTAGCCTTAGCTTAAAGATAGACTCTGTCCGGCTGTCGCGTATGCTCGATAATAAACTTGGTGTTTGGCACTCGGTATGGACGATAGGGTGATAGGTAGATTTATTCAGTAAACCATTGACTCAGAAACAAAACATGATCAATAGAATTATACATAAAATCATGGGTCGCAAATTCAGCATGGTTACCAGAGAATAAAAACACTAAAAGCCTTCCTGTTGGATGAGAATACTTATTTCCACGGCGGCCTCTTGATAGTGATCGATGATGGAGATAGCAAGAAATAATTTAGTCATATAAAAAATATACAAATAATTGGAAAAAAAGACCACACCGGGAATTTAAATGTCATAATCACAGCAAATTATTGATAACAAGTCTACTGTCGCGGGGTGAATACCACACAGCAGAACAGAGAAAGGCATATAGCCTAAACAGGCAAACCAGTGCACAATTAATGATAAATGGAACAACTGCATAACCGAGGGGTTTGGCATTATTGTTATCAATTATTTCACAAATTTTCTCAATATTAATCTTCTCTGAATGCATTGGTGATTTCAAGACGTGGCCTATGAGTTGTTGAGGCTTGCTGTTTGTTTGTTAACTAGCCCTGGAAACGGATTGCCCGGGCCTTCCGATTTCCAGAGTCTTTGGCATTACAGCGTGCCTGTCACATATACATACACATACAGAGAATAAATGTACAAGTAGCAACATTTAATTAGGCCTCCAAAAGATGAGATACGTCACTTGGGCCGCTGTAGGCCCTATAACATTTATAAGCTAACAGTTACTGATCCAGCAGGGAAGGGGCTCTACCCAACCATTCAGCCCCCAACCACTCTCCCACCCCCCCCCCCCCCTCCCAAAAAAACTCAACATGTTTTAGAGTCTTGAATAAGTTTTTCTGACCTGATAGGCTGATACAAATAACTAAAAACCTAGCCAAAGTCATAATGGTGGCATGAATACATGTGGAGAATTTAAAAAGCTAAAAAATGATTCACTTAGTATTTATGCCGAGGTGTGAGAAGGTAAATAAAAACAATCGTAAAAATATACTTTTCAAATTTATCCACATTGAAGGGCTGCTGGAATATATAGTTAAAAAAAACTCATTTTGTTTTAACTAAAAATGAATAGGCTACAATTGATTCATCCAAGTGAATATTGCTTCACGTCGCTTCCTGCACAATCATGGCAATATCGGCACAGTACCATAGACAGCACTGCACACTCCAGGCCTTTGAACCGTTTGGAGCACTGTAGTTGTAGTTTGGAGCACTGTAGGCCTATATACACAACCTCGCTGACAATGCGACCTGGCCAGGATACGAACCCAGTACCTATGAGTTTTAAGCCACAGCCGGACCGAATGAGCCATCGGGGCAGTCGCTGATAGATCTAAGTCGCAAAAAATATTTGGACTATACCCAAAGTCACATTAAAAATTATCAACTAGAATCGCATGATTTTCGCCGATTTCTCCCGTCAATTCTAAGCCTATTTCCTTGATATCTTGCAAAGGCCATTTTCTATCCAAATCCTAGCCCTGAAAATTTTGTAAAAATATGTAGCGTGTTTCAAAAGTAAATTGAAATTACGACGTCCCTCTATAACCCCATTAAAGTAATTATAGAAATTTACTACATTGCAAATGGTCGAATTTTTGAAACATTGAAAATAATTTTGTGAATTTCTTACAGTCATTCGGATTTCAATAGAAAATTGCCTTTGCATAATTTCTAGGAAATCAGTTCAAAATGACGGAGAAATCGGCCAAAAACATGCGGTCCTGGTTTATCATTTTTAATTTGACTTTCAGTCATATAAAATATTATTAGGCTATAGTCATATTCAAATTCATTTCATCAATATGAAATATGAATTTCGTGGATTTCTCAGTCAATTCTCAACCAATTTTCATGAAAATTGTTGAGGGCAGCATTTTTATTTATTTACTACATGTCAAATGGTCTAACTTCTATAATATTTATCAAAACTTCGCGAAACATTCAGGGTAGTCACGACATGAATAGAAAATAATGTGTGTAAAATTTCATGAAAAATGGTTGTGAATTGACTGAGAAATCGGCGAAAATCATTCACCACGGTTAATGTGAATCCGACTATACTATAGTGGGCCTATCTAAAGTCATTTTTTCATTCAAATATAATTATTTCTTAAATTCATGTGCATTTATATCAACTGCAAAGCGCCGTAAAGCCTCTTGACCCTTGTTAGCGCTACCGAAAACCAGAAAACAGGAAAATGAAAGTAAAAGGTTACAATTAGCCCCGGTCTCCCCTACGCCAGCTACGGGCGATAATATGTGAACATTCGATAATAGAGGGTATATCTACGATAGAAACTCTCTCTCACATATTCTCTCTGAATGCATAGATGGTTTTAGCTATATAAGTCAAAGAAACATAAAATGAGCTTCGTCGTACTCTACCTGTGGTCATGGTGATCGTATTTGATAGCGGTTTGCCTGTGTTGTTTACTTGTTTGTTTGAGATAGCTAGCCATTGAAATAGGCTGCTAGGGCATTCATACAATAGGCCTATTCGACAGAAAAATTATGCCACACGTACGCACAGTGGACAAAACGTGGTACACCAACTTGCACGGAGGTGCTACATCAATTTATTGGGTGTAGGACCACCCGAATACAAAAAGATGCTACACCAAAACGGCCCTGTTAGTCGAATAGAATACTGGTTTTAACAATCACCCACAGAGGTAGGCCTATTACTGTGCCAACATATTGAAAACTAGCTTGCCTGGCGAGCCCGGCCAATGTCATTTATGGCCAGGTAATGGCCAATGTTCTTAGTCAGGTGACCATCATGCCTGTGTTATGAGGCCAGTGAATAATTTTCTGGGTCAAGTCATAGGAAATGCGTCAGAGGGGAAATACAATACTGTGAACAACTCTTCATCCGGGGAAGTGACCTTTCAAAAATGTCTGAATTCGGGGATTACCCTATTTTCATCTAAAAATAGCAACAAGTCACAAACATTCTCCACTGGGGCATACCAGAGGCTACATGAAGCTCGGCCACGCCGCGTAGTGTGGCTCTGGGAACCAGAGTAACAACTAGCTAGGTCTACTGTACACAATACAACGTACAGGGACGCCCAATAAGTAGCAGCTGTTGTTAACTTACTCTCAACTAGGGCCCAGGGCCATTCATTTCTTTGCTTGGGACTACGTCTTCACGCGGATTGCAACAGATCACGTTACCACCCCCTATCGTGACATTCTTGCCACATATAGATCCCAGTAAACACAAACTATTTATATAACATTTATACAATGTTGGACCAACGTTGGGGCGGCGTTGTATAAATTTAATTACAAATGGTTTGTGCTTACTGGGATGTCGCTCAAATCAGATCACATTCTTTAAATAGATGGCCCCAGGCCACACACGGTGCCCTGATAGGTGGATGGCCCCAGGCCACACACTTGATACTTGCCTGGCGAGCCCGGCCAATTTCATTTATGGCCGGGTATTGGCCAAGGTTCTTAGTCACGTGACCATCATGCCTGTGCTATTCAGGCCGGTGAATAGTTTTCTGGGTCAAGTCATAGGAAATGCGTCAGAGGGGAAATGCAATACTGTGAACAACTCTTCATCCGGGGAAGTGACCTTTCAAAAATGTCTGAATTTGGGGGTTACCCTATTTTCATTTAAAAATAGCAACAAGTCACAAACATTCGCCACTGGGGCATACTAGAGGCTACATGAAGCTCGCCACGCCGCGCAGTGTGGCTCTGGGAACCAGAGTAACTTGATACGTGGACGGCCCCAGGCCACACACTCTAAAAAGATGGCCCCAGGCCATATACTTTAAATTAGTATATGCGGCCTGCAGCCACACACTTTTCAAGTTGATGGCCCCAGGCCACACACTTTCAGTTGATGGTCCCAGGCCACACACTTTAGGTTGATGGGCCCCAGCCCACACAGTTTCAGTTGATGGCCCCAGGCCACACACTTCAGTAAATATGCCCCCAGACCACACACTTTTAGTAGATGGCCCCAGGCCACACACTTTAAATAGATGGTCCCAGGCCACACATTTTTTAGTTGATGGCCCCAGGCCATACACTTTTATTTGATGGCCCTAAGCCACACACTTTATTATATATGTTCCCAGACCACACAGTTTCAGTTGATAGCCCCAGGCCACACACTTTGAATAGATGACCCCAGGCCACACACCTTTTAGTTGATGGTTCGATCCAGGCCACATACTTCATATGGATGGCCCCAGCCCACATGCAGCTTAAAGAACACGTATAGGCCCAGATAACATCAAGTGTGTGACCTGGGTCCATCAACTGATAGTGTGTGGCCTGGGCCATCAAATTAAAGTCTGTCGCCTGGGGCCATCTATTTGAAGTATGTGGCCTGAGGCCATCAACTGATAGTGTGTGGCCTGGGCCATCAAATTGAAGTCTTTGGCCTGGGGCCATCTATTTGAAGTATGTGGCCTGGGGCCATCAACTGATAGTGTGTGGCCTGGGCCATCAAATTAAAGTCTGTGGCCTGGGGCCATCTATTTGAAGTATGTGGCCTGGGTCCATCAACTGATAATGTGTGGCCTGGGGCCATCAACTTAGAGTGTGTGGCCTGGGGCCATCAACTTAAAGTGTGTGGCCTGGGGCTATCTATTTGGAGTGTGTGGCCTAGCTGGGGCCATCTACGTATCAGGTTGTGGCCTGGAGCCATCTAAGCATGATTTATTAAAGCTTTAAGTAATCTTAATTTGGATGGCCCCAGGCCACACACTTTGGAATTGATGGCGTGGTAAAATATCGATTCGAAAGTAGTTCTCAGTTTATAAAATGGCCCTGGGCGCTAGTTCAGAGTAGAAAAACAACGACTGCCAATAAGTAGGCTCCTATATCATAGTACCGTATACCAAAACTACTGTATCCCCGCGCATAGACGTGCATGCACTTATAACTGAAAATAGACTGCTTTAGGCATAGCTCCAAAAATATTCTTGTTCATCTATAAGTGCATGCACGTGTACTCGAATACCACGTGCATGCACTTATATTCGAAATTTACCACTGTGTAACTATATGCTCAGACGCATACTGGTAGGGAGAATAATAATGTTATGTATCGAGTTATAGAAACCCTCACTGGTATATGTCCATAATAATTAAATATTTTATGAAGTTGATTGTAAGCAAAAACTACATTTTTGTTTTTATTTATTAACGGGTCGACATTAGGAGAGAATTGCTCCATAGCATAGATATGCGCCGGCAGTTCAAGCCGTGATATGTGTGATAGCTGAAAAGAGTGGACAAATGAGGTGTGATATTTGACAGCTTAGGTAGTGACAACACCTATTTCCTGGAGTCACTCACACAACCTAACCTCAAAGTAATCAGGGGCGGATTCAGAAAAATATCTGACAGGGTTCCAACACTTTAATATATATAGGCTATATGGGACATATATTAATTTTCAGATTTTGAATATTCGTTAATTTCTGATTTAGGGACTTTGTCGTAAAGTCTACAATTTTCAATATTTTTTTCTTCCGTATTTAAGCCTAACAGATGGGCCTATAGTCACTGAGTTGTAGAAGGTCACCTTTAAATGACATTAGTGTTTTAGCTTCCACATCTAAGTAACTTACTCAGCCGTGAAAGCTAAATTCCTCCCCTCTCCCCCATCCATTGTTTAGTTATCACAAGTATAGGCGTAGCCCACTTCATCCTTACGTAATACCAATTACGTATATAACTACTCTCGACACTTTGGTTTAATGCTTGGTCTTCGCCGGAGATACCAGGCCAACGTTGTGTTAGCGTTGGCGTAACACCCAGTGTTAGTTGGGCGGTGGCAATGGGGTCTCAACCTGGTTGTTACACAAACACATTACTGTAGTAGGCTAACAATAGCAAAACCCTTCCAATCACTTTTTGATCAATAAAATTGATGATGTACTTTATTCATAAGTTATTTGTTTTCACACTCATGCACTATCGGCTAATATATAAGATATACTTTGTTTTCATAGAGACTGTAGTTAAAACTCACTTTAGTAATTTTTTATCATAGGTAGCGCTACTCTAATAATAATTTACTCAAAGCTTCTTAATTTCCCTAATTTTTTTTTCGAGAAATTTGCGAAAATAAAAATTTACCAGAAATATATCAGTACAAAAAGAATAAAAAAAATATTTAAAAATTACTTGAAGGTAAACAGAACAAACTTACCAGATCTATATCAGTACAAAAAGAATTAAAAAAAGTATTAAAAAATTACTTGAAGGTAAACAGAACAAACGTACTACATTTCAATGTGTAGAGCGCCTTCAAAGGTGTATTTAATAAACTGATTGCACGAGTTTGCACGTGAACAGTTTGTCTGATTAAAACAGTTCGGCGTTGCTCACTGTGTAGCGTGTTGTCATTTAACAGTATGTAACAGTTGTCTGATTAAAACAGTTCGGCGTTGCTCATGTGTGGCGTCTTGTTATTGAAAAAGGTGTATTTATTGAAGTCTTTGGAAACAAAGGGTGGTGTGAGGGTTATGCAATAGTCGGTCCCAAATGACAACCATTTTACAGTTGTAGGCCTTGTAATACTGCCGCACAAAGCCAAAAGCCAGTATCTACTCACGTTACAAGTGAGCAGAAACTGCCTTTTGGTTTTGTAGAGCATGATGCTTTGGCGTGACTCCTAATTACACCTGCTGCCGATTCTACCCCCACCCTTTCACACCTCTTAGCGACAGTTTTTTTCTTAAGATCAATGGAGCAGCCTAATTGACCTACAACGAAAAATAGGCTATCCGTTATGTTTTGAAACCCTGTCATCAAAACGGCGACAGGGTTCCAATTCCCTCCAGAAGTCAATTAATTTACCGTTTTTTTAGGTCTTAAACCTTGTAATTTTGTTAGATTGGAAAATAGTGACAGGGTTCCGGAACCATGTGAACCCGGGCTAAATCCGCCCCTGGTAACATTCAGTGATTACAAACGTTGGTTTAATCTATTTTTGGTTGAAATAAATCAAAGAATTACGAATTTAAAGAGCTTGAAGAAATCTAAAATTTATTTTTAAGTTCGAATATAAGTGCATGTGCTTATTTTCGAAAACTAAGTGCATCATCTGCCGCAATTCTCGACTTGTAGTGGATGAAGATGACATGATGTAGTTTAAAAATTAAAGAAATTTACCACGTTTTGGTAAACCAGTTTCATAGAAATTTTCGTTCTAAAACTCTTAGTTGTAGGAAAATTAAGTATGTTTTGAGGGATGTAAAGTGATGCTTTAATGCATCGTGGGGGCTTAAAGGGTTAAGCTGTGCATATGACAGCGTATATTGAGGCCGAAAAGCAGATGGCCTGCGCTACCCTGAACAGTGTGTATCTACAAGTATTGCGTTTGGTTCCGACTATATATAATTCAACAAGAGCTTCAGATACAAAGATGCCATAAAACAATTAAAGTGTCAGAACCAGGGCCCCGTTTCTGGTAGGCATAGGCATGCATATAATAGTCTTGGATAAAAGTGAAACGAGCTCTTTAGATTTGTGAAAATTGCCGACGATATAACAAGTGGGTCAGTGGGCTCGTACCCCCCCCCCCCCCCCCCTTATACATGTATACAAGAGTGGGACGTGGCGCAATGGCTATGTCAATGTCTAATGTGTGGTTTCGAATCCCGCTTGGTGCAGGATTTTCAAAGAAATATTATGTTTCTCCCCGCTCAATATTGAGACATTATTTCAATGTCATTGCGTCTTTGGGCAAGGCACTTTACCCTCACATGCTTCACTTGACTCAGGCGTGAATGAGTACCTGGTAGGACAGAGATGGCAATGTGTGCGATACAGGGCTAATATGTGTTAATCGCACAGATTATTGTATGTGCGCTATATAAGAACTCACCATTATTATTATTATTTAAAGAGGGAGACATCTGAGGAAAACCAACGAGGAAATAAATATCTTCCCAGCAAACACAAGGCGTTGGCCCAATGTTGGACCGACATTGGCCGATCGTCTACGATGCTGGCCCAACATCAGCCCAATATGGGTCAACGCCTGGTCTTTGCTGGATTAGGCCCAAGGAATTAGGTTACAAGAAGTTTGGAAATAAACAAGATAGAAATATACAGAAAATGGGTCCAGGAATTATACAATTACACAATTATATTAGACAGTGTGGGTAAATTGACCACCCCTTATCACCGTTAATCTAAATGACAGAGCCACTTATAACTGCCATGTATAAATCCACAATCCAGAAGTCGTCATTTTTCAGTAAAAAAGTGGAGTAAAACATTTATTTAAACTCTATCTGCAATTTTACGTTTTCATGTTATTTCATCATGTTATTTGAGTTTTCAAAATCTATACCCGGTATCGTAAAATATTTAATGTGCTAATAAACTCAGTGAAAACTGCCGGAAATCGTAAACAAACACTTTTACTCGATAACATTCATAATCTACTTGAAAAATAGTAAGCATAAAATTTTCAGACAAATCATTAGATGCATGTCTACATTTTTGGTATTAATTGTACACACTAAATATGATAAATTTGACATATGGCCAATATACTCAATTTCACAGAGGGTAATTCGGACAGTATGTCCAATATGCACATTTTTGGTGTCCAATTTAGACATATGTAGTTTGTATTGATTTTGTTCTGGTTTAAGAGATTGTTAAGTGAACGATGGACTTCAGTACCGTTATTATTAATAAATATACAAATAAAAGATTTAGATTAGAATTAAATGGGCTGAAAGCTAAATGATATTTTGTACAAGAAATATTTTCATAAGCTAATTATACATTTCAACGGAAGATAATACAATTTGGACAAACAGAGGGTATATTGGACACCATGTCCACATGGAGGGTAATATGGACAAAATTGAATCTTTCAAATTAATAATATACAACTAAAAATATAGCCTGAAATTTGTAAAAAAAAATTATTATACGTAGTAACTTTAACTAAAAAAGACAACATGTTGTTCATTATTGATCAAACAACTAATAAAATACCACCTTGTCCTTAAGGTGTCCGATATACCCACCTCTTTTCAGCATTTTCATTAAAGATGATAGAAAGCGGGCATGTTGGACACCAAGTCCAATTTACCCTCCGTTATTGGCCTTATTAGCCTCCATGGAGGGTAATATGGACAAAATTGTATATTTAGAATTATTGATAATTAACTAAAAATACAACTGGAAAATTGTCAAATTTGGAATTTTTTCATTACTCGTTGTAACATCGACTAGAGGAGACGACACAGGCACTAATAAATATTCATGTTAATATAACCCCTCTCAGATGTACAGTTTCCGTACACACTAGTTGTCCAGGCTTGAGCTACGCTCTGCGTGTATTGAGACTGAACTGGTGCAGATGGGCCGCACCACGTAGTTTGGCTCAGGGAATCGGAGTAACAAAAACCATGATAAACTTTACATAAAAGGCATGGAATAAATCGGCAGAGTCACCTGGTGAGTTAAGTGATACCAAAGTTTAGTGATGAACGCTCTCTCCTATCATCCTAGCACTGACTGGCCTATACTCGGCTACTATCACCCTAAATAATAGTTACATCCCAGGGGGCATTTCATGTTGTCAAATTAATGTGTTTTTCATTGCCATCTGTGAGGTTCGCACCTGGCCTGGTCTAGCAAGTGAATAACGGGATGACGCCTCTGCCTATTGAGCTAACGGGGACGCTGATAAACTGATGGCATAAGTGCAAGATGACCCTTGCTATATTACTTGCATGCCCTTTATACACCTACTATATTTTTGCTACAAGGGGATGCTATACAAATAACAGTCTATATTACATAATATACTTATTTAGGCCTATAAACAGTCAGATTCACATCATATTCATCAACCAGGGTGAATGAATTTCTCGGATTCCTCAGTCAATTCTGAACCTATTTCATGACATTTTGCACACACAAATGGCCAAAGCCCGCCACTTCAAGACTTTACCACAAGCTACATATACAAAAATCTTCTCACTAGACCTCTTTTTGCAAATTTATTTTAAAGTATAGAAATTATTTTTTCTTGTCCTAAAAAATTTAGATACCAAGTTCAAAACATCAATTTTATTCATTTTTTAAAATGAACAATTAAAAACACAAAAACCAGACACAGAATATGTTACATTTTTTTCATAGCTCAAACATTTTCCAAAACGTCTGGTAATTATTGAGCATTTTTGTACAGATACTATGCAAATTAAAGACATGCAAAATTAAATATATTATTGTAATTTCAATGTTTCTGTGTAAATGGTCCTGATACATTGCAGTATATGAGATATTAAGGTTTTTCAAAATATCAGTGTTTTTTATTTATTTTTTTCCTAATACGAACAGTAGTGTAATGTAATGTATTCTGTACTTGTGTGTATAATGGAAGATATTACACACAGAATAATCGAGGTGTTTTTTGTCTAAGCACATTTTTGATTATTTTTTAAAACGTTATATACTAATTTTATGTCATTTCGTGCCTGTTGTTTAATATTTCGAATAAAAATGCAAAATACTTTACTAAAATACGTTACATAACACACAAAATTCATGTCATGATAATGTAATTATATTAAATGTCACGATGTCCAGTAAATAGTCGTACTATACAAAGTGTGAGTGTTTTGTATTTTTGTTACGAAACAGAATGTACTATTATAACTTTGTTTAGTGAAGAGAAAAATACGTTACCAAAATATGTTACAAAATGTAACGTATCTTGTGCAACGTATTCTGGATTTTTTTTCTTTTTTGCACAATTGTTAAACTGGGTTCAGTGGCCAGGTAAAATTTTCACTTGCTGCGTGGACACATACCTAGTGAGTAACTAAGGGGCCATTTTTTTGTTAAGTGTGCATATCACTATATCTTCAGAGTCTATGTAACGTAATCTGTTTTCTTAAAAAAATAAATAGCGTCTGCTTGTTTCTATTAATTATTGCAAGAGTAACACTGTTAGTATCACGTCGATTTTTATGTCTTCTTACATTCTTACGTTAGACTACATATTCATCACACAGAATTTTTTTTAGTTGATCTTAGAATTGTTGGCAGATAAAAACAACTAACTAGTTTAAATGTAACGTATGCTGTTATTTTGTGGCGACATGAACATAAATTATATTTTGCAAGGGACAATATATTAATTTTGGGAATTCTCTTTTTTAATACAATCACAACTATATATGTTCGTCAAATTCAAACAATTTATCTTCAAAAAATTTCACCCACTCATGAACAGTGACCTGTCTAAGACGAAAATTTAATCAGGCGACATGCTAAAAATGTCATTTTTATGGTATTCTATTGGTTCTTTTCTAGGCTATTGATAACTATTCATTTTTTGAAAGGACTATGCATGAATTAAATGATGAAACTAGTTAAACAAAAGTGGAAGTCACTACAAACGAGAACACTACTGGGGTCACATGATTTTTGAAGTGGCGGGCTTTGCCCAAATGTGGCTTTCAAATTTCGTGAAGTTTTATAAGGTAGGCCCCTACTGTATTTCAGAAGTTAGACCATTTTACATGATTGTAATTAAATTTCGAGACGAAGCTAATAATAATGGGCTTAATTATAGAGGGTGACATTTTTATTATCTACTACATGGTAAAGAGACTAACTTTTATGGTATAAAATATGTTTCAATAAAATTTTCGGGGTAGTCGCCACATGACTAGAGAATAGTGCTCGTGAAATTTCATAACAATTGATTGGGAATTGACTGCGAAATCAGCGAAAATCATTCAACACGGTAACTGTGTAGCCTATACTGCCGTGCCAAGCCAAAAAAGCAGTATCAGCTTACTTGTAAAGTAAGCAGATACTGCCTTTTGCCTAATATATATATATACATACATGTATGTCTATGCAATAGACACATTTACCGCGGTGAATGTTTCAGATTTTGTATCTTAGCTCTGTAATTGTATTAGTTATATAATTACTCATCACTGTCATTATCGCTACTTTATAATTATTTTATGCGCACATGTAAAACAGGACCGCGGCAGGACTGTTGTGTTGCTTTGATAATTATTTGTCTTACTATTAGTACTGACATTGCTATTATAAGTAATTTTTATTTGTAATAATTATTTTCATTTATTATTGTTATTTCATTTACTTAGCCGGCACATATAAAACAGGACCGCAGAGGGCTGTTGTGTTATTTTATAAGTAATGTTATAACTGACATTGTATTCTAACGTTTAATTTCGGATATATTTATATTATCTTGTTTCTGGTAGAAGAGTGTTGACCTTGAGAACTAAGGCGCGCTGATAGCTACGGACGATGGGTTATGTGACCGGGACGTACTGGTTAACTCTTTAAGTGCTTCATTACTACTTAACATTTTCCTTTCATTTGAAGTTGGCATTGCTCACGCAATTGCCAACTTCAAATGAAAGGAAAATACCTCCTCACTTAAAAATTAAACCTGCTAAATTTCACAATTTGGGCTTTACTCAAGATTTATACATGCATATTTGTTCAATTTCTGTCAAATTTTAGTTGTGGGAAAACAGTATGAATGCGCTTAAAAGCGTCGCCCGCACTCAAAGGGTTAATAGGATGGGTGCGATCCCGGCCACGTTCCCAGCGAACCAGATCAGCTATCAGAGCGCATGCTGCTTCCAGGATGTAAAGGTATGTCAAGCTACTATTGTGAAATTACGATTATTATACAACTTACTAAGTATAGGCACTGACCAGAGGCCAGCGTTTGCCTGATACCGAATCTTACAGGTGGTCAATGTCGAGATATCTGATTTAATGTTTAGAGTAATGGGCATTTAATGCTTAGTTGACCTTTTCCAGTACCAGGCCGTCCTTGTCTGGAATACAAGTGGAAGTGAGCATGACCACGTCATGCTTGACCTTTCGAGTGGAATTCAATCGTATTCTATGTTATTGAATAAAGAGCTGTTGCTGATAGCTGGTCAGAACAAGTAGTGGGGAGATGTGGGCATAAAGAGACCAACTCGGAAACTTTCGTGATCGATTGGTGGTAATTTTAAGGCTATCTGTATCGTACTCAGTCACAGGTTTATAAATTATATCTAAATTCTAATTTCTACAAAGACCAAAAACACAGCAGCATTATTATATTGGACTCTGACTTCTCCTCTTTTATTCTTCAAGTAGAAAGGTGGAGTGGACTTTACAGAATGATTTTCGTTGATTTCTCAGTCAATTCTCAATAAATTGTTATGACATTTTACGAGCGCTATCTCTTATCATTTTTCGACTACCCTGAAGATTTAATTAAAAATATTGTAGGCCTCTATACCTTAAAATCTAGTCTATTTAACATGTGGTAAATAATAAAAACGTCACCCTCTATAACTAAGCTTAAACCCATTATTATAGCTTCGACTCGGAATTTTATTACAATCATGTCAAATGGTCTGACATACCTTCTAAAGCCACACGTGTCTGTGCAAAATGTCATAAAATGGGTTCAGAATTGACTGAGGAATTCGCGAAATTCATGCACCCTGGTTGGTGAATTTTATGTGAATTGACTTTTCTATAGGCCTAAATAAGTACCATATTTTATGTAATATCGACTGTTATTTGTACATCGTCACCTTGTAGACAAAATGTTGCATGTGTCCTTCAGTTTGTCATTTAAAAGTTTGGCTACAATGCCAATAAGTCGATATTATGTGCATAAAGTACATGTAAGTATAATATAGCAAAGGATCATGTTGTACGTATGCCCTCGGGACATCAGCGTCCCTGTTTTTTTCAGGGTTTTTCTGACATCAATGTCTGAAAGTAAAACTGACTTCAAGTTTTTGACGTCAATTTGTTTTTTATTTTTGACATGTTTTTCGACGTCAATTATTGACATCAATTTGACGTCATATCAACATCAAATGCGCACTGGGTAAAACTATTGAACTTGGTAGATTATTCCGGAGTGGTATTGTCCTTGGGAAAAAACTAAACTTGAAGGATTCTGTGTTACACCGAGGCTGTATGAAAGGAAAAAATAACAATTTGTTCTGGTAACAGAATGTATCGGTTTGAGGTACAGAGAAGAATTAGTTGCACCAATGTTATTTTTAATTTTATATAGCATGGCCAGGCGAAGACTACACCGTCACATGCGCTAATGTAGGCCACTGGAGTTGTTCCATTATGTCAGACATGCTACTGGTGTTGTGGTAGCGTCTCAGGATATTACTGGCCGCACGTCTCTCGATCTGTACCATCTCCACCCTTTTACTGCGACTTGTGTATGTGGCTCCCACACACTAGCACGGTATTCCAGGTGGGGACCTACTATAGAGCCTTACTTACTATGTCTTACTATGTAGTAGTGGTCACAAGTCCTGTCGGTCTTCTAGGACCACATCACCATTATGATCTTCTAATTTACTTTATTTTCCGGTTCCTACATGTAGTGTCGCTTTATAATTGTATAAAATTTCTTGATTCTCCCATGATTTGTCCAGCCTCCTTTTAAATGTGTTTAGTGTTGGTGCCTCCACTACTTCCTTTGGTAGGGAATTCCAGGGGTCTATTATTCTGCTTGGAAATGCTTTTAATCGTGTATTTTTATTTGCTCTGACCTTGAAAAGTTTAAGATCATGGCCTCTCAGTCTGCTGTGTTCCTTTTTATTCATTAAGTCTAATTTAGGGGTTACTTCTGGATCATAGAGTTCCTTTATTAACTTGTATGTTTCTATCATGTCTGCTCTTTCACGTCTGTATGCTAATGCTGGTAGATCTAATAATTTCAGTCTGTCTTCATAGTTTTTGTCTTTCATCCCTGGTAGGTATTTTGTTGCTCTTCTCTGCACTCCTTCTATTAGATCTATGTGTTTTTGTATATGCGGGCTCCAAACCGAAGTTTCATAGTCAAAATCTACCCTCACCATGACTTATATAGGGGTTTGAACGTTTTTACTGTTAGGAACTTGCAGGATCTCCTGATTAGTCCTGCCATCATGTTTGCTGTTTTTACTTTTGAGTTTATGTGTTTGTCAAATGACAGTTGGCCATCAAAGGTAACTCCTATGTACTTTTCTGCTGTTGCTTCCGTAAAAGGGTGTTTTTTTGTTATTCGGCGATAACGAGAAATCTAACGGTTCCTCTATTTTCTTATTCACACGTAGAACCTTACATTTATCTGGGTGGAATTTTAATAGCCACTTGTCGCTCCATGTTTGTAGGCGATCGAGATCTCTTTGTAGTTTTTTTCTGTCTGCTATTTCCTTTATTTTACTATATACCTTTGTGTCGTCTGCAAATAGGAAGATCTCTGACTCCATTCTTTCTGGGAGATCATTTATTTATAGCACAAACAGGATCGGGCCCAATACACTGCCCTGTGGGATTCCACTAGTTACGTTACTGCATTCCGACTGAGCCCCGTTTACTATCACTTTTTGTTTTCTATTATTTAGAAAGTTTTCAATCCAATTTACCGTTTGCTCTTCTATACCATATGATTTGATTTTGTGAATTAGTCTCTTATGCGGAACTTGATCGAAGGCCTTCATAAAGTCCAGGTATACCACATTTATTTCGTATCCTTGTATGCTTTTGTCTTCAGATGTTACGACCGTGTTTTGATGTTGCGTTTCACGAAGTTCAACATCTGGTTTGCCTTGCCTGTTACCGGGTTGATATGTTTATTCCAATTTAGATCAGATGTTATACACATGCTAAGGTATTTGGTATCTTTGACTCTATTGAGTGTCTGGTCATGCATGGTATAATTTATTACAATTGGTAGGCTAGTCTTTTATCAGAACGTACATCACACTTGCTCGGGTTAATATTCATTAGCCATAAAACTTTCCATGATGTTAGTTAGGCTAAGTCATTCTGGAGAATCTGACAGTCATCCCCAGAATTTATTTCTTTATGTATGCCTATTAATAGGGCCCTGTGGAATTGTAGCCCTGTAGGACACAGGATGTAACATTTACATACATGACAAGAATGTCCGACAGCCATTAGAAATAGGGTGGAAAATGGAAAATGGTTAGTTTTGGTACTATTGACCAGATGGCGCACAAATAGCAAAATAATTTTTGTGTCAAACAGGCTTGTCTTAAACTGTTAAAGTAGGCCTACTATATTCCCAAGTTGCGCAGGCTCCCCTAGTAGTAAGTACAAGTAGTAAGTGTTCCTGCGGGAAATTACGGATTCAGGGGAGTCCGAAATTACACACCGCAAGAAATGATGACGCAGGGTTCAAAACTGAGGTCACTGCACATCCACTGCTGATTATCTTTTGCATGGACCTGTCAAATCTTCTGTTTTCGCTCTTTTAAAGGTAATAAAAATGATATTTGATATATTTTTAGCGAATAGCTTGAAAAACACGCCTTTAGCTATGTGTAAATTGACTAAAAACTTAGAAGCATTTGCAAAACTCAGGTCTCAAACCAGTCGAAGGTCAAGTTTAGCTGAAATTTTGACATTCTCAGTCTCACTCACTGCTCAGTCTCAGACTCAAGTCACCTGGTCACTGTCTCAGTCAAGATAGGAAGCTACATTACAACTTAGGCTTAACCTTAGGTACACGTCTGACCGGACAAATGGATGCCACTGGTGGCTTACGAAGCGTCAGGAGATTTCGTACGGAAGCTCATTAGAGTAAAACTTAGGCTGTTTTTTTCGTGTTTTTTTTCGGGATTTATGTGAATTTGTATGACACTGCAATAAAAACATATTTTTCTGTATTTTTTTGTTATTTTTGCTCACTAGAACTGGTAGTCCGAACGACACAAATATTGTTTAATTAACCAGAAAACATGAATGATGTGTTAATGCTGACCCGCTGGTCACGGCTAGGCCTACTGCTTAATTAACCAGAAAACATGAATGATGTGTTAATGCTGGCCCGCTGTTTGTGAAGTCAGCATATCATTAGGCAAGCATTGTGTCAGCGTCTCGTATTTGCTGGGATACCGCAGCCCGCAATTTTCAAATGAATTAAAAAAAGAACGATTATTTCCAGGGTATCGGCAGCGTGTCGCTCTTAAATCAGCGTGATGGCAATATTAGTAGCGTAGCGGCAGCAAAACACAGCGTGTTGGCCTGACACGCTAAAAGGGCCTGGTTAGAACCCTGTAGATGTCGCACCAGCAAAGATTGATGCAAAATATATCGCTGTGAATTACTTTGTATTTCACCTAAATTCATCCAATATGTCACATATCATCTTATAAATCACATAAATGTAAGTGCATTTTTATTATAGGCAAGATGATGTTAGATTGGTCATAGCTCATCAGATTGAGTCCAGAGTAGCATGGGACATGATCCTCAATTTTTAATCAAGATATTCCCTATTTACATACATGAGCAGCATTAAAATAAAATATGGGCAATAATTAAAATAAGGTATTATAGGCAAACGACAATGAGTGGCTGGTACACTAGGGTGGTGCTATTGAACATGCTCTGTACATAGCAAAAGCTGCAACTCTGACACACACCACGTGTTGTGCATTGTCACCAGGAGATATCACTCTACTTTCTCTATTTTTGAATAAAGTGTCGAATTTTGCGCCCTCACTATACTCGCAGAAAAATGTAGATCATTTGAACATAACGTTATGTTGCATTCATGATGCTTTCTTTGTAGAATTGTCAAAAATAGTTGGATTTTCACCATTCAAAAACTGACAAAGATGGCAACCTTTGTTGATGTCGTAAATCCTCATCGAAGCACCACATGGCTCCACCCACACCCAGAAAACATCCAATCACATGAGGGGTGTCTACCATAGCAACCGGGTTAGCGAGGTCACATCAGCAGTGATCAGGGGCTGGGGATCGCAAGCCACATCAGGCTAACCCAGTTCACCACCTCCCTGTTTATGACTCTTGCGGTGGCTCTAAAACAAAGCCGTCCTTTCATGATTGGGTACTAAAACCTCGAACCCCGCTCTGCGGAACTGTAAATCCTTGTGTTGTAGTATCCTTGATCTAGCCTACTGTCCTGGCCTCTAGCTGGTGAATGCTGGCATGCTACATGTAGAAGTATTTTTTACACAATTTGACAGCTTTCACAGAGCAAAAAATTCCTGTTTCACATCAAAAAACATTCATGAAAATAAGAAAATCTGTAAAAATGACCGAAAATTGAGAAATATCAATTGGGAGCTCTACACAATACAACAGAATCACCTACAGTTTGAGTTTTTTGACACAGCCACAGAAAAGTATGTAGATATAAATAGACGAGGCCCAGCAAACACAAGACGATGAATCAATGTTGGCTTAATGTTGGTCCACCGTCTACGACGTTGAACCAACGTTAAACCAACATTGATTCAACGTCTTGTGTCTGCTGGGGGGGGATTAGTTTTCAGATACAGCAGGTCTAGCCGTGGATGAGCCTGAACCATAAAGGTGTGGGCTGTGGATTGCTGTATGGCGATGACTCAGAGAGCAATCTTGACCTCATGGTGCGAAAAATGCCCATAAGGCCACAATTTTTTTAATTTCCTTTTTTTTAATTTTTTGTCCAGATTTGACTGTCGGAGGACGGATTAAAAAGAAAAAATAAAGTAAGGAATTGTGTAGACCTAATTTTTTTTTTTTTCATAAAAATTCTAAATCTAATTATGTTTATAAATGACACCATTTTCTTCAACAATGACAGTAGACCTATTATAAGTCACCACTCATATGGGATCAGGCTTAGCCAATCAGCATACTAAGGACAGAAAAGACATAAATGATAAATCCCTCGGTAGTCATTTTAGAGTGTGTGTTTCTTGTCCTTACTACCCAAATTTATTTTATTTGTTTTCGTTGGGAAATTGGGTTCTTAAATTTTTAAAGTTTAAATACAGGATGGGTTAGGTCGGCGGGAATAAAAAAAGACATTTTAGAATTTTAATTTTATTCTAAAATTGATTTTATTCTAAAATTACTAAAATTGGGGTTGGCGGGTCCGTAATCCAGGGAATTTAAAAAACTCTGGCCTAATATACGGTGTGGGCTCGTCCACGCGCTGCTACACGACGTGTTCTTTCCAAGTCAGACGTTTATCAATGGTGACTTTAACCCTTAAAGCGCGTAATTTTTTTAATAAAAACCTTGGAGCCCAAGGGTTTGTCTCAATTTGAAATCATCATAAATGTCTTATTCAGCTCTTTCTGATTTATTTGAATACCTATGTTATGGGTCTACGGCCATTAGAAATATTTTTTCCTCTTACAGTGCGGGGATCTACTTTAGACGTCAGAATCTGATGTCTACAGACGTCAGATTCTGACGACTAAAGTTGATCCCCGCACTGTAAGGGTTAATCTTATGGAGTACAGTGTTGTGAATGGAATAGGGCACTGTTAGCCTCTTATTTTTCCTGTTGGTGATATGGATGACCTCACATTTATCAGGGTTAACAGGTTAACACATTCTGTGTTTTTATTAGCACCTGTATCATAACCAGTTGTTCAAAGTAAAAAATGCTTTGACAATCCTGAAACACCGGTATATGTTGGGACTTAAATTTCGCAAATGACAAATATTCAGTCACTTTAAGCTGTGTATCGCAGTAGGGCAAGAAACAAATTGAACTTAAGTCTCCCTCTCACCTGTGTGTCACCTTCTTGTCATAGGAGGCAGGGGGTTTGGATGTTCTGAGACTAGTTCTGGTGCCATGTAACCTAAAGCAATTACAAGATTAGCCCTTTCTGGTTCATTTGAAACCTATGTTATGGGTCTGGCCATTAGAAATATTTTTAATTTTACATTGCGGGGAACGACTTTAGCGTCTACAGACGTCAGATTTTGATGTCTAAAGTCGCTCTCCGCACTGTAAGAGTAAACATACTAATAATGGTCGCAGACCCATAACACAGGTATTCAAATGAATCGGAAAGAGCTGCCTAAGACATTTATGATGCTTTCAAATTGAAAAAAACCCTCAGACTCCATGGTTAAAAAAATAATTTCAGCGCTTTAAGGGTTAAGCAATTTTAGGTGATTGAATGTCCTTGAATATTGACAAAGGTTTTACATTGATAAATACCACAGTGATATGTACTATTATCTATGTATTATTATCTATGTACTATTATCTATGTATTATTATCTATGTATTATTATCTATGTACATGTACTATTATCTATGTATTATTATCTATGTATTATTATCTATGTACTATTATCTATGTATTATTATCTATGTATTATCTCTGTACTATTATCTATATATTGTTATCCATGTATTATTATCTATGTACTATTATCTATCAGTCTATGTACATGTACTATTATCTATGTATTATTATATATGTATTATTATATAGATGTACTATTATCTATGTATTATTATCTATGTATTATTTCTGTACTATTATCTATATATTGTTATCCATGTATTATTATCTATGTACTATTATCTATGTATTATTATCTATGTACTATTATCTATCAGTCTATGTACATGTACTATTATCTATGTATTATTATATATGTATTATTATCTATGTACTATTATCTATGTATTATTATCTATGTATTATCTCTGTACTATTATCTATATATTGTTATCCATGTATTATTATCTATGTACTATTATCTATGTATTATTATCTATGTAATATTATCTATCAGTCTATGTACATGTACTATTATCTATGTATTATTATATATGTATTATTATTTATGTACTATTATCAATGTATTATTATCTATGTATTATTATAGATGTTTTATAATCTATATATTATTATCTATGTATTATTATCTATGTATTATTATCTATGTACTATTATCTATGTACTATTATCTATGTACTATTATCTATGTATTATTATCTATGTATTATTATTTATGTACTATTATCTATGTATTATTATCTATGTACTATTATCTATGTACTATTATCATCTGTTATTTTATCGCAATATCCAGTTTTTTACCATGGCAATGCCTTTAACATGATTTTAACTCTGTATGTGATACCATGTAAATTGTTGTGTGATTTTAGCAAATTAACCATATTGTATATACATGTACATATATTCTATCATTTTTATGACAAATAAGTCAGTAATGACTTTTCTTTGTGTCAATAAATATATATCTATCTATCTATCATGTTATATCCCCGCTCGCCAGCCTATACTAGATGTGCAGTTCATACCCAGCAAGCACGGGGCATTCACCCAATGCTGTTTTAATGTTGGCCCACCGTCTTCGACGCTGGCCCAATATTGAAACAGCATTGGCTGTATGCCCCGTGTTTGCTGGGTAGTTTCAATATTAAACAAAATATCTTCTAATCTATGCTTTCTATCAATTTAACCGAGGATGATTTTTATATGGGAATATTACGCTAAGTTTAAAACATGCAAAAGTAAGAGTTCATATTTTTGCTTCTAATTTAAAATATTTTAGTGCTATAATCTCTTCCCATTATAATATGACCTTTAATAAATTTATATCACGACTTTTATAAGAGAATTAGATCTAGTCTTAATTTCAAGCATTGCAGTATAATTATATTTTTTTATATAGAAATAATCGTTCCTCTTATAATCTGTTAGAATTACATTACAATATATATCTCATTTTATTTTTATTAACATGATTAAAGAGTAAATATACGAAAATAGATGAAATGTCACCTGCAGAACAGACATTGAACCAGCAGTGCATTCTGTGGCAACGCTGGTTCAACATTGAACGAATTTTGAGCACAATTTATCATGTTTGCTGGATGAATTGTTGTGTGAACGCCGAATGGGAGAAACATGGGTGTTTGTGTTTAACTCTTACATCACTGAGCTATTTAATTTAAATTTTCAGTCACTTGAAATTGTGTCTCGCTACGCGACACACAATTTAAAGTGACTGAAAATTTGTTATAAATTTGTGAAATTCAGGTCCCTATGTATATCGGTGTTCCATGATTGAAGGCATATTTTACTGTCAACAGCTTTATTCATTCAACATGTTCAATGATTCATTCACTCATTGATTCATTCATTCATCTCATCAATTCGTTCACTCATTCATTGATTGATTCATTAATTCATTAAATAATTTATTCACTAGCGCTCATTCTCTCAGGTGCACGTAGTCTTAATGTGACCAGCTGATAAGGCTGACCAGATACAATGTAGGCCCTAATGCTGATAAACATCACACCACCCACAGCATTCTCATAGATAACACATAATGACGTATTAACTCTTACAGTGCGGGGTTCGCCTTTGGTCGTCAAAATCTGACGTCTGTAGACCTCAGATTCTGACGACTAAAGTCGATCTCCCCACTGTAAGAGTATTACAAATATTTGTAATGGCCGTATAGACCCACAACATAGGTATTCAAATGAATCAGAAAGAGCTAACTAAGATATTTATGATGATTTCAAGGTGAAAAAACCCTTTTGCTGCGATGTTTATTTTACAAATTAATTCAGTGCTCTAAGGGTTAAGTTATCTGAGGTAATGAATCGGTGCTAAATTTACCATTAACCCTTTCAGCACAGGGACCATCTTTAGACGTCAAATCTGATGTCTATAGCCCAGTTTAGTCTATATGTCCATAGAAGTGGCATAAAGCCCCATCAACATGATTAATTAGGCCACTGTGTTTTTACCCCTCAGCCATTAAGGCTGTGGGGTATAGTGATCACCAGAGGCGGGCGGGCGGTCGGGCAGGCGGGCGGGCAGTAAGAAATTCAGCTGTTACTAAAAAGTTAACTGATGAATTTTGTTTATTTTTATAGACATGACCTATGTGCCTGGGCAATTCATCCCATATATATTTTTTGGGGGCACCAAGCCATAAGCGGCCATTTTCCAAGATGGCCGCTTAAAAATCTTGTGGGCACCATAACTTATGAACCGTTGGTTGGATTGCATACAAATTTCGTATGTTGTTCTCTAGGTATTTCTGATGATCTGATTAACTTTTGGGATGAATCCATTAAAAACAAAATGGCTGCCGCAGCCATTTAAAAAAAAATTGATATGGTGGTAGTGGGGGTCATTTTTTCTCATTATTTCTTGATATTGATGGACAGAGCCTACGGCTGAGGGGTCCTGCCATCAATTGATGGCTATTTTATTTATCTTTTTTAGATCAGAAAAAATAAAAAATCTAATAAGGGAGGGCGGTAAAAAAAACATTTGAGAAAAAAAAACATTGAACCTATTTTTGGGAAAGTTAATGATGGCGACCAAATAAAAAAAACATTGGACACATTTCTGGAAAAGTTAGTGAGGGCGACGAAATTGATAAAACTTTTGACATAATTTTAAATAAGTTAATAAGGGCGACGAAAAAACGAGCAAAAAGAAACATGAACCGGAAAAATATTTTTTTTATCACCCGAAATGAACTTGTTTTTTTCGGAATGTTTTTTTTATCTCGTATCCCGAAATTAACTGTGTTTTTTTTCGGAAATGGGCAGCAATCCAATGCGCGGCCTAAATCTAATGCGGGCGCTCATCTAAAACAGAGAAAAAATCATAGTGGCCTTAACTCGTTCGGTCATTCATTCATACCTTCATTGTGTACACGTTGAAATATTCTGATGGTGAATTTTGATGATGCATTCATCCTCTATTCTCTCATCTGGTTCATTCTTTCATTTATTCGTTCCTTCGTCCGCTCATTCATACATTCATTCATACATCCATTCTTTTCTTTCATCTACACTGATCTATGTAGGCCTATACATTCATTCGTTCCTTTATTCGTTTATCTATTCATTCATACATGCATTCATGCGATTCATTCATCTATTCATTTATTTATTCAATGATTAATTCCTTTATCCCATCAATTCATTAATTCATTCATCTCATTTAGTCATTCAACATGTTCAATCATTTATTCACTCATTGATTCATTCATTCATCCCATCAATTCGCTCACTCATTCATTCATTGATTGATTCATAAATTAATTCATTTATTTATTCACTCATTGCTTCATTGATTGATTTATTCACTCATTCATTCGTTGATCATTCATTCACTCACTCATCCATTCACTCCCAGCATCATCAGCATCACCATAGCGATCTGAGACTCTTCGAAGCTGAGTCTGGGGGAGCTGCTGGTCGGCAGATTCGTAAAGTGAGGCAATCGGCTCTGCACTCATTGGTTCTAAGAGATACATTATTTGATCCTTGCCGTGAGTTAGATAGCGATCGACAAAGTCTGAAAGCCCGGGCAGCCCCACTTCAGGGCTATCCCAAGCAAACAAACTCATTCTCTCTGGTGCACGTAATCATATTGTGACCAGCTGATAAGCCTGACCAGATACAATGTAGGCCCTAATGCTGATAAATATCACACCACCCACAGCATTCTCATAGATAACAAATAATGACGTATTAACCCTAAGCGCGGCGTTCGGTGGAGCCGCACCTTTACAGCGCGGGGGTCGACTTTAGTCTTCAGAATCTGACGTCTGTAGACGTCAGATTCTGAAGACTAAAGTCGATCCCTGCGCTGTAAGCGTTACACTTCAAGCAGTGTTCTCACTGAGCTCAAATGGATAGTGTACCACTGCATATTGAGTGTATGTACAAATGTAAGAGTAGAAATATTTCTAATGGCCGTAGACCCATAACATAGGTATTCAAATGAATCGGAAAGAGCTAACTAAGATGTTTATGATGATTTAAAATTGAAAAAACCCTTTAGTTGCGATGTTTTTTACAAATTATTTCAGCGCTTTAAGGGTTAATATCACAGCATTCTCATAGATAACATATGATTACAATGACGTTTTTAACCCTTTAAATCTTGGAGCGCTAATCACGACTATTATCGTATTTAAGACATCGTATTATTATCAATGTTTTTGCGAAAAAAATGTGTTTCAACATAACATTTGACATGCAGGCTCGGCAAGCAAGATACGCTAATTGTATATAAAACAGCTTCCCAGACCCAGTGCATTACCCACTAATAATGTTAAAATAAGTACAAACCCTCCAGTTACTCAAAACTGTTACCCCAACCTTAAAATGAAAAGGAGTAAGGGGTCTTGTCAGGTGTCAGGTCTTGTAGATGCCACGTAGGCCTATATCTCTCCCAGTGAACACCATGCGTCGGCCTAATGCTGTATCAATGCTGGACCGACGTCCGCGACACTGGCCCTGCATAAATCCAACAGTGAACGAACATGCCACGTACTGTTTACGGCTGAAATATCGATATCTCGATATAGATTACAAGCAATACATGTAATATATGCCATAATACTATAATAATTTCGCCGTGCTGTTGTTGCCAGTAGACCCTTTGGGTTGTATATCCAGTTACACGCGCATGACACGATGCTATTATGATGCAATACTTATTATAATGTAAATGCCATCAACTAAATCAGATGTAACATAGTTAGAAGGATCTCGCCCTCCACTATGTTCCGTAACACGTTGTGTAGGGTGGCGTTTGCTAACTAATGTAACATAGCTTGTGAATTTATACGTTATTTGTTTACCGGTAATTGTTTGTTACAATTTGTCACCATTCAAAACTGGAATTGCTACCGTAATTTCCTGATTTGAATGATGACATATATTCGACATTGCATTGAATTGTTTTTTTAATTGAATATCTACCACGACACATTTCATCAATTTTTGTGACATTTTATCATTAACCCTCCCAACCCGGGGACCGACTTGAAACGTCAGAATCTGACGTCTATCGACGTCAGATTCTGGCGTCTATATCGGTCCATGGACTGAAAGAGTGAGCTATTTATACTGGTCGTGGACTCATACTATAGGTATTCAAATGAAGCAGAAAGAGCTAACTAAGACATTTATTCTGATTTCAAATTGAAATAACCCTTTGGTCTCCATAGTTTATACACAGATATTTCCGCGTTGTAGGGGTTAACGTCGTATGCGGACCCAGCCATAAGGGCTAACCCCTTGGCTCTGGCTGCCAGCCCAGTAAACACAAAACATTTGTATAACATTTATACAATGTTGGACTAACGTCGAAGACGTTGGACCGACGTTGTATAAATGTTATACAAATGTTTTTGTGTTTGCTGGGAAGCTATCAAATTTAATATTCACCCACTTCAAAATGGTGAAAATTACTGATACTTGTTCAAATTGAGCCAAACTATGTTTTAAATTAGAGATAAGATATTTGCGAATTAATGAAGTTGAAACAGACATTACATTCCCAATAACTGATTTAACCTTTTTATCAAACAAATTGAAAACGCGTATGGTCGTGCTTAGCGTGCCGCACTATTTCTGTTTTAGCACTTGTGTACCAAGCAAATATGGGGCAGACGTTGACTCAATGCTGGTTCAATGATGGGCCAGCGTCGAAGACGGTGGGCCAGCTTCGAATTAGAAATGAGTCAACTTGTCGTGTTTGCTGGGTAGCCAGAGTCCACACTGTAAATGTCCTGAATCTGTGCTAATTTTGAAATCCAAGTAATTTTCAGCCACTAAGTTGTGGATCGCGGTAGCGGGACACAACTTCAAGTGACTGAAATTTTAAATTTTTTAGAGCTCTGGTGACCAGTGATGACTGAATATTAATATTTTACTGTGCGGAGTTCTAAGGTTAAGCCCAGATCCCATAGGGACCTAGTATGACAGAGGTTAAGGTCAAGTACGGCTCTAGCGTGACAATGGTCTTATGTCCTGATCAGCTGACGTGTTATGACGTCATTGACGACACGTGTTTCATTACAGGCGTCAGGCGTACCCAGCGTGATCAACAGACGTAACATGCCGAACTGTCATCTTAATGCTGCCACAATGCTGCTACAATGCTGGCACAATGTCTAATCTGGCGGCCCGGCATTGTCCCAATCGCTCGCCTTATCACCTGTCATTCTATGTAACTAATCGAAGATCAATGCATTTATCTAATGTTGTTTGAATTTTGGCCCAACGTTGCCAGCCATGGGCCACCATTGGGACAATGTTTCGCTCCTCTTTTCAGCAAATGTAGATGGTAACCCAATGTTGGCCCAATGATGGGACACAGTCTGCGACGTTATCCCGGCATTAAACCACACTAGTTAATTACCTTGTGTCCTATATCTCTGCCAGCATGCCAACCACAAGACGTTAGCACAATGTTGTTTTAATGTTGGGCCAGAGTTTACGACTCTGGGTCAGATTTGATTGCTAGTCATTATCATGATTATAAGTCATTAACCCTTTGACTTCCAGGCCGGAGTGCATGCCAGGATCCAGATATACTGGTGTAGGAGTTCTATTTTTCGTCATTTGAAGCTGGAATTGCTAACGCAATTTCCAGCTCCAAATGACGAAAAATACATAAATGTAGTATATATTTGACGAAAATTTGTGTCATTTTATGGTTACGTTCATTGACGAATGACGACGGAAATTTCCGTCATGTATGGTAGTGAAAAGGTTAAAAATGAGAAAATCAGTGATTGTATTACGATCGTCAGCCAGTCTGTCCTAACAAATCTTACTACTGGCTTTCTGCTAGTGTTGGTTTCACTGTCACCTGTCATTATTCGGAAGGTGCATGCAGTATGGTTCCAGGTCTAGCTCTTATTTTTCGCTTGAAATACGATAAAAAGGTATTCATAAGTATTAATTTGTTTATTTTCATCAGTAAAAAATCATTAAATTTAAAGTGAAAAAGTCATTATTTTTAAGAAGAGTAGACCTGCAGGAACCTTGTGTTAGGTTAGGGTGACCTGTCATGAAGCAGTGATAGCTAACACTGTTATTTTGATGTGTGTCCACCGTTTACAACGTTTGCCCGGAATTATCTCAGTATTGCGTGAACGCCTGCTGCTTTCTGTTGATACACTGTGCCCAAATTGGCCCGGCATATTATACTGTTAATGACCATGATATGTAGGCCTATGTTTATGTTGTGTTTGTATATATGCATGTCACTATAATAAATAAAAACTTACTTACCTACATAGTACAGTTGACACGTCACCTGCCCATCAAACACGATACATTAAGCCCAACATTGGCGCACCGTCTACTACGCTGGGCCAACATTGACCCAACATTGGCTTAATGTCTCCTGTATACTGGATGTGTTTCGGTTTCTGAACCTGATATATTTGTTCCTATCTTCAACCCTTTCAAGCCTGCATTTACCATTGTCATCTTCATCCCCTGCAAGCCGTGAATTGCTATCGCAATTCTCGGCTTGTAGTGGGTGAAGATGACTTGATGTGCTTGAAAATTAAAGAAAATTACCATGTATTCATGGTATTAGTAAACCAGTTTCATGGAAATTTTCATTCTAAAACCCCTTGTTGTAGGGAAATTAAGTCTGTTTTCAGGGATGTAAAATGATGCTTTAAAATGCATCGTGAGGGCTTAAAGGACTAATTAATGTCTCGTGTTTGTTCGGTTTCTGAATCTGATATAATATCCCATTAAACGCGATACGTCGTACGAATGTTGGCTCAATGTTGCGTCAGCATCGTAGACGGTGGCCCAGCATTGAGACAACATTGGTTCAATGTCTCGTGTTTACTGATACACCTGACCTGGTTATATACAGCTAATTAGGATTATTACTTCACCACAAACAAGTGACATTAAACCAATGCTGGTTTAATGTTGGTCCATCATCTGCGACGTTGTCCCAACATTTATTCAACCTTTCAACCCTTAAAGCGCTGAATTATTTTGTAAAAAATATCGCAGCTAAAGGGTTTTTTTCAATTTGAAATCATCATAAATGTCTTAGTTAGCTCTTTCCGGTTCATTTGAATACCTATGTTATGGGTTTACGGCCATTATAAATATTTTACTCTTTTCAGTGCGGGGATCGATATCGCCTGCAGACGTCAGATTCTGACGTATAAACACGATCCCACTGAAAGCGTTGAGCGCTAAGCACGAGAATTATATATTCATCCTATAAAATACCGGCTTTTGTTCAATCAGTAGGAAATGTACATGCTCATCTCAAGTTAGATACATTTGATTAATTTTCACCCAGTGCATGAGACACAAAGTCCGTGAAAAAAATGAATTAAAGATCGTAGCGGGTGATGGGTTAACCCTTGTCCGGCTAAAATAATTTATTTAAATTTTCAACCACATGAAGTTGTGTGTCGCTACCGCGATCCACAACTTCAAGTGGTTGAAAATGAACCATATTTGTTTAATTTGAGACCAGACATTTACAAATCTTGATGTTTAAAGAGTCATTTCATTCCCAGCGAAAGTGATTTGATCGGCAAATACAACAGATCAAAACCTGTTATAGTCGCTGTCAGCACTTAGGGGGTTAATGCCTGTCTATACAATAGATATGATCGGCTGACGTGTCTGCTGTGCAAAGACAAAAGGCGGTATCTGCTTACTTTACAAGTAAGCAGATACTGCCTTTTGGCTTTGCAGGGCAGTGTTTGCGTCTGCATGACCGAGGATACTCTTTGTATGACACATCAGCACAGCTGTGCAGTGCGCTAACACTATATACTAATAGACATTGAAAAAATTCAACTTGGGAGTCACACACGTTACTTGCACGCTAGAGTAGAAACCCGACCCGGGATATTCCCTTCTCATTTGGACTTAGAAATCTCGCACGCTGTGTTAGCTATCTCTATGTTGCGATAGAGACCTGACCAGGGATATTCCCTTCTCATCTGGACTTAGAAATCTCGCACGCTGTGTTAGCCACCTGCATGTTGCGATAGAGACCTGACCCGAGATATTCCCTTGTGATTTGGATCATTGACATCGCCAGGACTAACGGGATCACATCGCTATGCGGACAGTGGTAAGTGTAAGTGTAAACTTAGGTAACATCACACGTTCAAAAATGTGAATTCAGGGAACATCACACGTTCATGCTGTAGCGGCTTACATGTAACACGAGTGCTGAAATTATTTGGATATAATATAATAGCGTAAAAACTAAAGGGTTTACGTTATCCCATTTGAAAAATGTCATAATTGACTTAGCTAGCTATTGCCGCTTCATTTGAATAGCTATTTTTTATTATCTTAAGTGCTTGGGCGGGGGCCCTGGGGTAGTGGTTAGCACTGCTGCCTTTCACGCTAGAGTCCGAGGTTTTGTTCCCGGTCTCGGCGGTTTGAAAGAAACAAAAATGTTTCTTCCCCATCCACGTGTGAAACTCAGTATTGTGGGGAGCCTCAGTGACGGAGAGGTAGCGTGCTCGGCCTCAGATCGCGAGGGCTCGAATTTCGAATCCTGTGTCTGGAGGAGAGTGTCATCTCAATCATCTCACCATCCTCAGGAGGTTCTCTTTGCCCAGTTTAGCGTATGTGCACAAAAGTTGCCTAAAACCCGATTCATTTTATTTTTTATTTCTCCTAAGTGCTCGGATCGTGGGATTCTTAGGTCGCAAGTCGGCCCTCGCGCTGGAAGGGTTAACACTTGTCCTATTATTGCCAGGTAGTTTTCATCCAAGTGTTTAACCCTTTAAGCCTCACAACGCTGAATTAATTGTATAAATCATGGAGGCCAAAGGGTTTTAATCAATTCGAAATCACCATAAATGTCTTAGTCAGCTCTTTCTGATTCATTTGAATACCTATGTTATGGGTCTACGACAATTAGAAATATTTTTACCCTTAGAGTGCGGGGATCGACTTAAGTCGTCAAAATCTGGCGTCTAGAGACGTCAGATTTTGACGACTAAAGCCTATCCCCGCGCTGTAAGGGTTAGGCCCTCACGATGCATTAAAGCTTCATTTTACATCCCTTAAAACAGACTTAATTTTCTAACAACAAAAAGTTTTAGAACGAAAATTTCCATGAAACTGATCTACCAATACATGGCAATTTTCTTTAATATTTAAACCACATCAAGTCGTCTCCATTCACTACAAGTTGAGAATTGCGACAGCAATTCGCGGCTTGTAGTGAATGGAGATGACAATGGTAAATTCGGGCTTGAAAGGGTTAAAAAAATAGCAACCTCCCAAATTTAATTTAGATTGTTAGTTGACTCAGCAGTGGTAAGTATAATATGGAAATCAATCAATCAATCAATCAATCAATCAATCAATCAATCAATCAATCAATCAATCAATCAATCAATCAATCAATCAATCAATCAATCAATCAATCAATCAAGCAAGCAAGCAAGCATGCAAGCAATCAATCAATCAATCAATCAATCAATCAATCAATCAATCCATTAATCAAGCAATCAATCAATCAATCAATCAATCAATCAATCAATCAATCAATCAATCAATTAATCAATCTGACTTCCATAGCACCTAGATCCTCAGAGGACCGAGCTCAGAGACACTAATCCTTATAGTATTATCATGTGTCTTAAAATACACCCGTGACGTCAGTCTATTCTTAAAACAGTAGATTCGGATCTACGAATCTACTGTTATTTTGTACTGGTCAGGTCGGGCACAATATTCGGGTTTAACCATGAAACTGCATGTCTAACATTTCGTGGTTCAGCCATACTGACAATGAAATAGAGGTTTTCTGTATGAAATCTTGGAACACCTGCACATATTCTGTGTATTTTAAGGCGAAGAAAGAACTCAATTACAATAAATTCGTAGATCCGAATGTACTCGGCGCTTCGCGCCTCGTACATTCGGATCCACGAATTTCGTTCTTTCTCCTTGACATAATCCAGGCCATAATCTGGTGTTAGCTGTGTAAGGAACTCTGGCGCCCACAGACACGATGTATTGGCCCAGTGTTGATTTAATTTTGGGCTGGCGTTACAGATTCCGGCCCCCCATTAGTCCAACATCGGGCCAATAGCTCACGAGTGCTATCTGTCGGCTCTTCGCGTGTCTAGCGTGTGTCAGGAATACCCAGTAACCCTTTTCATCCTACGTGATAAGTTGATACATCAGGTTTCAAGCCAAATAATGTGCCACTGAATTTGGCCATATACTCTGTGGTGAATGCTCAGTTTAATCACTTGTGTTCAATCTAGAATTTCGTAAATACACATATATTTAGCCGTTTGAATCACCGTTTGAAATTGTATTTCAATACCAGTTTCAATGGATGAAAACCAACTACTGACACATCTCCTTCCGACAAAGCCTGATGTTTGAATTACATGTAGAAGGTAATTGACGTTACGCTGAATTATTAACAGTGATGTACATTGTGGTCACGCCAACGTCTGTAGCCATGGTAACCATTAGAGCGACAAAATATAGAATTTAAATTTACACCCACTTGAAGTTGTGTCTCGCTATCGCGACCCACAACGTCAATTGGGTTAAAATTACTTATATTCGTTTAATTTGAGAGCAAACATTTGCAAATCTTGATGTTTAAACACACCTGTCGTTCCCAATAACAGTTTTTAAATCGCAATAAATCAGAATAACAAGAGTGCTGGCCCTAACGATATCCCCCGCCATTAGTTAAAGTCAATAATGGTCTCAAAGTAAAAGGCTAAAAATTAGGTCAAAGGTCATAACCCCCAAAAAAACGTTCTTTATTATGTTTTTTTTACATTAATCATAAAATGTTGTATATATATTTATTAAACTTAACGACGTAATATTGTTATACATTTTCATATGACTTTTTCAAAATGTTGGAAAATGGTTTGTATTTGCTGGGTTTCTCGATATTGCAGAATTCCTCATTTTTGCAACTGCCTGATTCATTGTACATGGCCTAAAAATGGATTTTTTCAACCTACAAAGTATATGCGGATATACCACCATGGCCACTGACTTGATTATTATTTTATCGTGGTGTGATGTTTTATCATTCTCTGGGACGCAGAGTGTCATATTTATTGGAATTTTTTATTTTATATCATAACGTGATTCAATGTAATATATGACATAATAATAGGGTGTGTCTATTTGTACGAGTTATAATGACCCCCAGTGGAGCGTTGGATTTAGTAATCGAGTTTACCAAAACGTTTACATCATAATAATAGTTTATTAGCATTAGACATTACAGTCTGTGAGCATACAATACAAAAATAATAATAATACAAACACTGTTATATGTGCAAACGAAGTACGCGTCCGGAAGACGACGGGTATTAAAACTACAAATACATAGAAAAGCCCGTTCTATATATTTGTGAGAATTGAAGAAAGAAAAAAGAGCATATTAATTATTAGGAGGATAACATTAAAAAAAATAATGATAAATCACAAAGAATATAGAGGGTTTACTAAAAACAAATAATTAGCTAGTTTTTTCACTGTTGGTCTATGAGTGGAAAGTTAACAGTTTGAACATGTTTGGCCGAGTTACAAAGTGTTTGGGTAGAATATGTCTACATCTGTCTAAACCATACTGTTACATGATATAAACAATCTCGTGCTGTACTACTAACCCTTACAGCGCGGGGATCGACTTTAGTCGTCAGAATCTGACGTCTGTAGACGTCCGATTCTGTCGTCTAAAGTCGATCCAAGCACTGTAAGAATAAAAATATTTCTAATGGTCGTAGCCCCATAACATTATAGGTATTCAAATGAATCAGAAAGAGCTGACTAAGACATTTATGATGATTTCAAATATAGAGAAACCCTATGGTCTCCATGGTTTATACAAAAATTGTCAGCGTTCCAAGGGTCCTTACAACGCTGAAATATTTTCTATAAACCAACGGACCAAAATATCTTTTCAAATTTGAATTGATCATAAATGTCTTTCAGCTTCATTTGAATAGGTTCTACCTATGTTATGGGTCTACGGCCATTATAAACTTTTGTAGTCTTTCAGTGCGGGGATCGACTATAGACGTCAGAATATGACGTCTATGGACGTCATATTCTGACGTCTACTAAGACAGTCCCCGCGCTGAAAGAGTTAAGCAATAAGCTGGCATTTTTTAATGCCACACGAACTTGATAGTCATTTATAATTCTCTGGGCCCGTATTCTCGTACAATTTACGATATATCGTAGGCTTCTGATTGGTCGAGATGGCCATCTCGACCAATCAGAAGCCTACGATATATCGTAAATTGTACGAGAATATACGGGCCCTGCTGGCACCCAACATAATGTATTTACAAATGTTATATAGCTAGCGTTATTCAATGTATTATTATGCCATATAGTATAGATCTGATAATTTTCACGTATTTAAATATTCGCGAATTTCTGATTTCGGGACTTTTCACGAAGTTTAGAATTCGCGAATTTTCATTTTTCTTTAGTAGCGCTATTATAATAATAATTTTCGCGAGATTCTTGAATTTGCGAATTTTTCCTCACGAAATTCGCGAAAATTTAAACCTCGCAAATATTACCAGATCTACAGTAACTATACATTTAGTTAACAATTTATCATTTCACCCCCACATGATACTGCCTTGCCCGTCGCCTTATTTCTCGCATGGTTAAACCCCTGCGCACCCATGCAGTGTCTATTGCTTATGTCAGAATCTGACATCAAAAGTCGCGATTCCCTCACTGAAAAAATAAAAAAATTATAACAACAGTAGACCCATAACATAGGTATTCAAATGAAGCGGAAAGAGCTAACTAAACATTTATGATGATTCAAATTGAAAAAAAAAACCTCTTTGCTGTCTATGGTTTGTATAAAAATATTACCATTACCTATTTTGATACCAACGTAGCAGTATATTAACCCTTACAATGCGTGGATCGACTTTAGTCGTCAGAATCTGACGTCCACAGACGTCAGATTCTGACGACTAAACTCGATCCCGCACTGTAAGAAAAAACATATTTTTATCGGCAGTAGACCCATAACATAGGTATTCAATTGAATCGGAAAGAGCTAACCAAGACATTTATGATGATTTCGAATTGAATAAAACCCTTTGGTCTCCATGGTTTATATAAAATATTTCAGCGTTGTAAGGGTAAGGTTGAGCTGAGCTGATGTGAAAAGCAGCACTGATTCCGTTTTGTATCCGTCAACCCTTTTCACAGCCGGTCCCGAATATATTCAGTTTTTTGTTTTTTTATTACTGCATTATGTATCACATTTTAAACATGTTAAAGATAAAAATTGACATTAAAGCAGCAAGATTTAAAAATGGTTGACTTCCATTTTGTCAAATATGAATAATTTTCACTCACTTGAAGTTGTGGGTCGCGTCAGCGAGACACAACTTCAAGTGGGTGAAAATTGTAATTAAATAACTTGGCGGTTAAAGGGTTAAATGCAATATTTCGACGTATTATTCAATCTAGGATTGAAACTGTTTATTAACCCTTATCTTGCCAAATTGTTTGATTCTACTTTTTATCCTTTCGAAGCTGGAATTGCTAACGCAATTTCCAGCTTCCCATAACGAAAAATATATCTTTACATGTATGTCAAAAATAGACATATCCCAAATTTCGTTATTCGATTAACTGAGCATTTATCACAAACTATCAAATTCAGTAGCGTTTTATTTGGTTTGAAACTAGCTTCAACCCATGTATATACGGTCATAGCAGGAGAAGGGTTGAACAGAATAAACTAGCTTCAACCCATGTATATACGGGCACAGCAGGAGAAGGGGTAAACAGAATAAACTAGCTTCAACCCGTGTATATACGGTCACAGCAGGAGGAGGGTTCAACATAATAAACTAGCTTCAACCCGTGTATATACGGTCACAGCAGGAGAAGGATTAAACAGAATAAACCAGCTTCAACCCGTGTATATACGGACTCAGCAGGAGAAGGGGTAAACAGAATAAACTATCTTCAACCCGTGTTTATACGGCCACAGCAGGAGAAGGATTGAACAAAATAAACTAGCTTCAACCCGTGTATATACGGTCACAGCAGGAGGAGGGTTCAACATAATAAACTAGCTTCAACCCGTGTATATACGGCCGCAGCAGGAGAAGGATTGAACAAAATAAACTAGCTTCAACCCGCGTATATACGGTCACAGCAGGAGAAGGGGTAAACAGAATAAACTAGCTTCAACCCGTGTTTATACGGCCACAGCAGGAGAAGGATAAGACAGAATAAACTAGCTTCAGCCCGTGTATACACAATGCTGTGAAAACATTCAATCGTCCTTCAGGTATACAAATAGTTTGTTTTGGTTACTTCTGGTTTCATAGAAATGGTAATTAAAAATATTTGTAAAAATATAACAATTCTGAAAAAAATAAAAACATGATCCGTGGGATACACTACTTCAGTGCGGAATTAAAAACGAAAATTGATGTCATCCCAAGGAGCTGCTTTAAGTTAATCTGAGACATCATCTACTGCTATTATTTGTAAAGAATCATTATAATTATTTGCATTTAAGGGGATTATATTGTATTCTGAGATGAAAAGGATTATAATTCATAGAAGAAGGAAAGTTCTGAAGTCGCATACAATTTACTCCATGCATAGGCCTATGTCGAAGTGTACATCCCCGTTTTGTAGTATAATTTATAGTGGTTTGTATGGAGATAACATTAAAATGATTGATCATAGATTGGTCCAAGGGGCTAGGATAATCAATTGAATGAATGTCTTATAATATGGAGACTAGAGAGGAAGCAGACTTAACCCTCTCAAGCCTGAATTTACTATTGTCATCCTCATCCACTACAAGCCGCGAATTGCTGTCGCAATTCTCGACTTGTAGTGGATGAAGATGACTGGAAGTGGGCGATAAACATGATAAATTGAAGAAAATTACCATGTATTCGTAGAACAGTTTTATCGAAATTTGCCTTCTAAAACCCTTAGTTGGGAGAAAATCAAGTATGTATTCGATGATGTAAAATGATGCTTTAATGCATCGTGAGGGCTTAAAGGGTTTTAATGATAATATTATTGCCATGTAGGCCCCTAATGATGATTATTATTATTATCGTCATGAGATGTATTAACCCTTTCAGTGTGGGGATCGTCTTTACACGTCAGAATGGCAGATTTTGACGTAAAAAGACGGTCCCTGCACTGAAAGAATTAAAATATTTATACATAAATATTTATAATGGTCAATAGACCCATAACATAGGTACAGTATTCAAGTGAAGCGGGAAGAACTAACTGAGACATTTATGATGATTTCAAATTGAAAAACCCCCTCTAGTCTCCATGGTTTATACAACAATATGTCAGCTTTGAGTTAATGATAACATTACTGTCATGATGGTTATTATTATTATCGTCATAATGAAGACGTATTCAATCCCAATACACAATAACCATTAACAGGATTAAAGCGGCATATTATAATATTCAATTTACCCACTCTTGTGTAATTTGAGACCAAACATTTGTAAATCTTTCTGTTTAAAGACGCATTGTGGTTTTAACCCTTACATCGACGTCATAATCGATCCCCGCACTGTAAGAATAAAAAATATCTATTGGTCGTAGACCCATAACATAGGTATTTAAATGAATCAGAAAGAGCTAACTAAGATAGTTATAATGATTTAAAAATGAAAAAAAACCATTGATATCCATGGATTTTACATAAAGAATTCAGTGCTTTAAGGGTTAAGCAGGTTTAGTGTATGTTAACTGGGATACCTCTTAAATTTGTATGTTATTCTCACACTCTGTGCTGTAATTTTCACTATGTGACGTATATCGGTATCAGCCCATATTGCACTCCAGCTGCAGATTCAGCACAGTGTATGGTAGTGTACTGTCATGTGTGACTTGATCGTGTGAGATAATAAAAACGTTGTTCATTTTTCGTGCGATATGGGACTATACAGCACATGTTCAATGGATAAGGTGTTCGCCTAAAGGCTCACACCTTAATCATTGGACGAGTGCTGTATTTTCCCATATTGCACTGAAATGAGCACCGTTTGCATATCTTCTTAGTCCAAACGTGGCTGAAATAGAACTTGAAATCAAAGGTTTTAGCCATAGATTGTACCCTAACAACGGTCTCGGCGGTTTGAAAGAAACAAAAATGTTTCTTCCCCATCCACGTGTGAAAGTCAGTATTGTGGGGAGCCTCCGTGACCGAGAGGTAGCGTGCTCGGCCTCAGACCGCCAGGGCTCGAGTTTCGAATCCTGTGTCTGGAAGACAGTGTCATCTCAATCATCTCACCATCCTCAGGAGGTTCTCCTGGCCCTATTTAGCCTATATGTGCACAAAGGTGGCCTAAAGCCCGATTCATTTCATTTCATTTACCCTAACAAAAACGTGGAAACTCTTTTGGATGGTCATATGTAGGCCTAAGACTTGGTCTTCAATATTATTTTACTAGAATCAACATTTCAGCCATATGATCGCATACTCAACGCACTCGTGGCAATGTGATGGACCTAGGGGTCGAGATCGCTCTTAGCCATCGCCGTGGTGATTTCCCAGGTTAAGAGGAATATAGGAATCCACGTCCCACCCTTATACAGTGTGGGTTCTTCCACGGCTGTGTCATTCTGTATGCACCGTATCAAGCTATAATTAATATCGATTTACAGCAGCTGACACCAGTTATCAGGTTCATAATCATTATAGTTAGATATGTTAGATGCTTACATTTAACCCTTTCAAACCTGAATTTACCACAGTCATCTTCATCCACTACAAGCCGTGAATTGCTGTCGCAATTCTCGACTTGTAGTGGATGAAGATGACTTGAAGTGGTTGAAAAATTAAAGAAAATTGCAATGTATTGGTAAACCAGTTTCGTGGAAATTTTCGTTCTAAAGCCTTTAGTTGTAGGAAAATTACGTGTGTTTTCAGGGAAGTAATATGATGCTTTAATGCATCGTGAGGACTTAAAGGGTTAATATGTAGAGTCTGATAATTAGTAATTTATTTTACCACATATTTTCTACTTACCTTTGTACTACTGACTGTACATAGCACAGCACAGTTGATAAACAAAAAACTCGCTCTGTATGTGTGTGATCACAATGCCCACCCAGCAAACACAAAATATTTGTATAGCATTTGTACAATGTTGGTCCAACGTCGAAGACGTTGGATCGATGTTGTACAAATGTTATAATAATAATAATATATTTATTTCGTACTCAGGGTACATGTACATGCAATATATAGAATATATAGAAAAATCACTCGGTGCACAGAAGATCGATCCCAAATATTATGTCCTCTCGTGGTATGTTTCCCAAATGTACATTGTTTCTTAGTGTCAATAGTTGATTAATACAGGCTGATACAGCGACAACATCTTCAACATATACAAATGTTTTGTGTTTGCTTGGCAATTACTAGTAATGATAAACAGTGACCCCAAATTGCCTGACTCTTAATCAGCACAGCTGGAGAAGGTGTTTTGACAAAAAAATATGTTGTAATTTTTAATTTAATTGATGGTGATGGTCTATACCTTTTTAAAGCCCAGCAGCCCCCTGGACCCCACCCCCCTATGATGAGTCGGGTGGCACCCCGTCTTGACACCCTCCCCCCCCCCCCCGCTTGCGCCCACTCTTGTAGCCGGCTGCGGCGTCCATCCTCCCGATTTTAATATACCTCAGAGTGAGATTCTCCGTTTTTTTTCTCATCTTGGCAACTGCACCAGCCTGCAGCCGGAACCATTATAAATGTAGTTGGGTTGAGCATGCTGTCTGTCCATTTGGTTGTTCGTTCGTCCTAGATGTTGGATCCAGAAGGTAGGGTCAGGGGGTCCAAAACTAAAATGCATTGCATCAGCATCGATTAAAATTGCAAAAATATACATATGTATATCATTATTTGACCCACAAAATTTACTAGTGTAGTTGCACAAGTTAGGGCACCATAGCCAGGTAAATTTGGGCAAATACTGCTATTTAGTTTGATAAGACTAAAAAATAATGTTTGATAATGAAATAATGATTGACACTTATATATATTTAAGCAGCCCTCGCCGAGGCGGGCTGCTTACTGTATTCCACATGGTCTGCCACTGCCTCCGCCGCCGCCGCAGTTATTTGTTTTCAAGATAGCTACTAATCTATCAATTTCTGCTTCCTCATACTTCACATAGCCATCACATACCACTGAGGAATTGTTTTTAGTGACATTTTGATCCCCATATCATCACCCTTTAATTTCCATGGCCACTAACGAAGAAAAGCTCGTTAGCGTGTTTCAGGAAAATAAATCCATCAGATCTTCTTTTAATTTAGCAAATATGTTCAGCTATGTCAGCCAACGACCTGATTACCTTTTGGGATCAAACAATTTCAAAATGGCCGTTTCAAATTTTAATAATTTTGTGATATTTACTTAACTCAAAAAAATAGTAAAATAGCTGGACCATGAATATAAAACAAAATGTAATGTCTCACGAAAAGATAACCCATGATAAATTTTGCGGTTTTAAAATCTAAAATGGCCGCCAGTCTGCCATTTTAATTTTTCTCTCATTATCTCGAAAATCTTGCATAATAGTTGATCTATGAACATCTGCTTTCTCATACTTCACATAGCCGTCAGATAACACCAGGGGATTTTTGGTGACATTTTGATTCCCATATTATCAATCCTTTAATTACTAGGGCCACTAACAAGGATATAGTTGTTTGCACATTTTAGCAAAAAGTTTCCAGCAGATTTTTCTTTTTATTTGGCAAATATGCACAGCAATGTCATTCAAAGACCTGATTAACTTTTGGGAGCAAACAATTTTTAAAATGGCGGTCTAGTGGCCATTTTGAATTTGTGTAATCTTGTAATATTTAAGCAACTCAAAATCAAAGCAAAATAGCTGGACCATGCATATAGAACAAAATGTAAGGACTCACACAAGGATAACCCAGGATAAATTTTGCAGAAATAAAATCCCAAATGGCCGACTGACGGTCATTTTTAATTGTTTTTCCTCCTTATCTCGTAAATGTTGCATAAATTCATAATAGCTAAAGCGGTAATATAAAATAAGCCTTGAGAAATATTTGCTGATCAATATCAAATTTGAAATGGCAGACTGGCGATAACGGAGGGCTGCTTTCATGTTCGTTTCCTTACAACTCTTTCTAGTTTTTTTTTCAATTGGACCCCCCCTCCCCTGGATCTGTTCATGCATCCGTGCATATAAGGTTCTAAAGCAGATGTGTAATCATAAAAACACCTTCCTTGTTTTTTTCATTTGGCTAACCCTAAGTTAACCCTGGTGGTACAGTTTCATTTGACTTTATCCCTTTACAATGTTTACCTGCTAAGCCATTTAATTTGATTCTTACCCGCGTGAAGTTGTGTCTTGCTACCGTGACCCACAACTTCAAGTGGGTAAAAATTACTTGTATTAACCCTTTAACGCCAATTTATTTTTGACGCGATCTACAACTTGAGTGGAAATTTTCAGATTTGACAAAATCACAAAAGTGTCATGATTTGTTTCAGACATCAAGACCGAGATTGAGAAGTGGGAAGATGTCGCGGAAGCGGCTGAGAAACGGCGTAATGCCGGACTCCCTGGAGATCTCGGATCAGCATGACCAAGAGGAGATCACCGATGATGACATGGCGGACTACCACAAGGCTCAGGTCAGTACTATAAACCTCAGCAGGCAGTCCCCATTGTGTCCACCCGCTGGGGTAGTCAGTGTTATTGGGTTTGTTTTTTAATATACCAGCGGGCACACCAGAGGCTTCACGGATTATTCCAATGGTGACTGTTTTTGTTCATATTTGTTCATATTGTTCATATTTATTTTTCAATGATGAATTTTGTTTCCTTTTTAATCCTTTAATTACTGAAGAATTTCATCATTTACAGTGAAGAGTTTTCACTGCAAAAACTGAAAGAAGGACATTAGGAAAATGGCCTATGGCTAGATGAGCCTAGATCTGGACATCTACACTAAAATCTAAGACCACACTGTGCCCAGATTCCAATGTATATCCATGTAGAATTATATTCTAGCTGCATGGAAAAACATGTACCATTTGATCAGTCCACCTAGAATAGCTAGAATAGCCTGGAAGAGCCAGGATAGCTCCTAAGGCATTGCAGACCTGGGTAGTTCCTGTGAACTACCCTTGCTTTGTTGGCCCCTGGATCCCCAGGTGTCAGAGACTAAACCATCAGGATATTACAAGCCCCTAGATTTTTCAGGTGGCTATTTATTTAATCACCTCAAGGGAATTGCAGACCCCTAGATCTCCAGGCCTTAATTACCCAACTACATGTATCAGGGTATTGCAAGCTCCCCCGCAATATGAACTATTAACATGATTAATGTGTATTGGCAGGAATTGCTGTTCCCCCAGATATTCAGATGGTTATGATCATGGTTGTGGAGGACTTTAGCATTGCAGACTCTTAGATTTCTAGGTTCCTGGATCTAACGCTATTATATACCAGACATCCCTTGTTATTTGTTTCTCTTTAACCCTTGAAGCGCTGACTTTGTTTATGAAATGCTTGGAGACCAAAGGGTTTTTTTCAATTTGAAATCATCATAAATATCTTAGTTAGGTCTTTCTGCTTCATTCGAATACCCATGTTATGGGTCTACGGCCATTATAAATATTTTCACTCTTACAGCGCGTGGATCGACTTTAGTCGTCAGAATCTGACGTCCACAGACGTCAGATTCTGACGACTAAAGTCGATTCCCGCGCTATAAGGGTTAATTATCACTGGTTCTAAATTTCATTTTACAAATATAATATTTAAGTCTTTTTTGTTTTCCTAAAAAAATGATGAATACATATATAATATTTTTTTTTTCAATTTCAAATTTTGTTAGATTTTATTTGTAAATTAGAAGCAAGCAAGTTTTATCTCAGTGCTGAAATCTAATGGTATCTGACTGAAAAGTATATGATCTGAAATATATATCTTTAACCTTTTAAGTCCTCATGATGCATTAAAGCATCATTTTACATCCCTGAAAACTTACTTTTCCTGCAACTAAGGGTTTTGGAATGAATATTTCCATGAAACTGGTTTACCAATACATGGCAAATTGCTTTAATTTTTCACCCACTTCAAGTCATCTTTATCCACTACAAGTCGAGAATTGCGACAGCAATTTGCGGCTTGTGGTGGATAAAGATGACAATGGTAAATTTAGGCTTGAAAGGGTTCAATAGATAAGGCATATCAATTGCTGTGCTTGCAAGACTACTTCCGTGTTCCTGTTTCAGGGTCACATAGAACTATTTAGATCACCTTTAACTTTTGTCACTTTGTTTCTTTTCTGTGTGTTTTCTAAAAATCGACATGTTTTTCATCAGTAAATTTCACAATTTTGTTTTCAAATTTTACACCCGTTTTAGTTTAAGTAGTTTTACCCTGTAGAAGGTGTGGATCACTGTAGCGAGGCACACCTTCCACAGGGTAGACAATCTATTGAGCTGTAGCAGTGTTTTAATTTAGTTTACGTGACAGATTCTGAGGTTTTGAGTTTAATTAAGTTACAGCTAAGATTTAGAGTTATGTCATTCATGTTTGTTATGATTACAAATTATAATTAGGTAGTTTACTATTTTCATGTTTAATTAAGCTGCTGTGACTGTGATGTTTTTTTAGGACACAGAACGACCCAGTCTTCCCCCTCGCACCTCGATAGAAACACGGGAGGTATGTCACAACCATCTCACATAATGTCAGAAAGGTAGCGGTAGAAAAGGCCATGTACATGATCCATAGATATATCAGTGTACTTCAGATTGCCAAATGATCAACAGATGTTAACCATTACAACGCGGGGATCGACTTTAGACTTTCAGAATCTGACTAAGTCATTTATGATAATTTCAAATTGAAAAAATCCTTTGGTCTCTTGGTTTATATACAAAAATATCAGCGCTTTAATTAACCCTTTCAAGCCTGAATTAACCATTGTCATCTCCATCCACTACAAGCCGCGAATTGCTGTCGCAATTCTCGACTTGTAGTGGATGAAAATGATTGGAAAGGGGTTGCAAATTGTAAAAAATTGCCATGTATTTGTAAACCAGTTTCATAGAAATTTCATTCTAAAACCCTTGGCTGTAGGAAAATTAAGTCTGTTTTCAGAGATGTAAAATGATGCTTTAACCCTTACAGCGCGGGGATCGACTTCAGTCATCAGAGTCTGACGTCTGTAGACGTCAGATTCTGACAACTAAAGTTGATCCTCACACTGTAAGAGTAAATTTTTTTCTAATGGCCGTAGACCCATAACATAGGTATTCAAATGAATCAGAAAGAGCTAACTAAGACATTTATGATGATTTCAAATTGAAAAAAACCCTTTTGATTGCAATGTTTTTTACAAATTAATTCAGCGCTTTAGGGGTTAATGCATTGTGAGGGCTCAAAGGGTTATATTAAGGGTTAACTTCTGGAGCACTGATGGCGACTAAAATTATATTATAGTGTTTTCGTTGGCGTTGTGCAGCTACTTTATGAAGTGACATATCTCAAATCTGTTGCATAGATATTATTGTTAATTTTAGTCACCTGAAATTGTGTATCGTGGCAGCTTTAAGTGGGTAGAAATATAACTCTTGAGGCTTGAATACAAATGGCCAAGTCTATTTTTCAGATAAGGGGTTTGGTTGTTGTTGCAACATAGATATTGCAAATGTAATTTTATTATTTAATTCAAAATGCGACAAATAAACTTGAAGGGATCAGATTAGCTGGAGCACAAAATGGCGCCAACAAAATACTTGTGAGTGAATTTTCTAAGGTGAAAGTTGGTCCTGCATCTGGAATTCATGGGTGATCCATAAATTATCAATACGAATTTGGCTCATCTGGCCTTTCTAACCTTAACACCAACAGTATCTATCAACTGGAGAAAAAAATTGTCCATCGCAAAATGATATGCAATTCCGATCATTTGCCAATCAAATCCAATTTGATTAGGGAAATATTGATGATAAGAATGATCATTGATAATCATTTTTGTTTTTTTCACTCTAGTTAAAGCTTGAAAAAAAAATTACTAATCACTAAAAAAATTTTAAAAAAACAAGTACGTTAACAGTATAACAGGTCAAGCATGGCTCGGAGCTATATTGTGAAAATCAAAAATAACTATTTTGGACTCCAAAGTTTTAGCAAGTATATTTATTACACCCAAACTTTTCCTTGAATTATTTTTGGAAGTGCTAATAAACATGTTGAAGCTAATTATCGAGTCATTTTATAAGTGAAGCTCATGTTCCCAAAAGTAAAATAATCGATCAAATCAGATCTGAAAATGAGATGAGTCAAACTTATGACAATTAATTAGAGCTCTAACAATGTTCTGAACATCTAAATATATTTTCCTGATGAAAATGTTCTGAACATCTAAATATATTTTCCTGATGAAAATTTGTACTTTAAAGCACAAACTGTGTCCCAGGAGTGGTCATTTAGTAAAAGTCTACATCATAGATGACAGTTATTACATACACTGTAAATATTTTATTAAAATTTTCATCCACATGAAGTTTTCCTCAAGTGGGTGAAAATCACTGATATTTGTTTAATTTAAGATCACATATTTGTAAATCTTTTATGCTTAAGCACTCATTTCATTTCCAATAACAGATTTGATCAGCTAAAACATTAAGATGAATATTGTCATGCTTAGCGGTAGAAGGGTTTATTGGAATTGATTGCTTGATTTTGATTTTGTTAATTTGAGGATTTGTACCTTTGACCCTTATGTGACTAACTGCCTGTCACTTTACTTTCACCTGCCTGCCCTGTATATAACCCATGTCCTGCTGAATCACATCTATTTTATGAATTTCAATTTTAACCATAATCATTTGGTCTGAAACATGCTTGAGTGTATAACAATTGAAAGATTTGTATCAACTTGCTTTAGAAAATGTATCTGTCGAAATGGTTGATACTAGAAATCACATTCGATATTTGGCCACTTTATTGCCACATTTTATATTGCTTTATTTCTGTAAAAAAGTGCGAATGGAGTTATTTAATAAAATAAGTTGTTATTTAATACACATTTTTTTATTTCTCTACACTGTATATTATTTCTTTTAGTTTTAATTAACAATAACCCTGCTAGACCCTTATATATATTAATGTACATGTATATTTATGTTGTTATTTATTACACATTTTTTTTATTTCTCTAAGCTGTATATTATATTTTTTTGTTTTAATTACAATTTAACCATGCTAGACCCTTATATATATTTATGTACATGTATATATACGTTTTCATTTTATATTTTTTGTTTCTATCTTTCTAGACATGTACATGTCCGGCGCCTGTGACGACAGACGAGGTATGCGAGAGAATCAGAAACTCCATAGACTACTCCCAGAAAATCACAAGACAACAGTTCATGGACGGATCAGGTAGGTCTCCAAGGCTGGCACCAATAAGTATCTGCTAGTATTTACCAGCCGATAATCTATGGACACTCACATACATGCAAACCACACTTGTCCCAGCTAACACATTGTCTTGACCTGGCACTGGTGGCCCAGCATCGGCGATTTACCCTGATGACATCGCAAGGCTCTGACACAATGACCGCCATTTTTTAGCGGCATGGTTCTACTGTGATCACCAGGGCGCGCTAGATGGATATGGCCTACACCACTCTCGGTCTTATCGGTAGGCGGAGTCAGTTTCTTTTTTCAACAGCCAGCCGGGTATCAGCGATTAGGGTCTAACATTAACACATTAGATTGGATAGCATTGAATTGATAAAAGGAATTGGACCCTGAATAGGTCTTAAATTTGTTGGTCTTAAAAAGTATAAAAAAGGTCTTAACCCTTACAGCGCGGGGATCGACTTTAGTCATCAGAATCTGACGTCTACAGACGTCAGATTCTGACGACTAAAGTCTATTCCCGCTCTGTGAAAATTACAAAATTATAATGGCAGTAGACCCATAACATAGGTATTCAAATGAACCGGGAAGAGCTAATGAAGACATTAATGATGATTTAAAATTTCAAATAATTCTTTGGTCTCCATGGTTTATACAAAAATATTTCAGTGTGGTTAGGGTTAACCCTTCCAGCACCTTTGTCATATTTGTGCACCATGTTATAGCATAAATGAATTCATTAAGATTAAATTATAGAATTCATCAGAAGAAAGAAATTTTATTTCATGTGTTGCAAGTGTTTAAGCTTTTTTTATTCACTTTGTCAGAGGTAGAGTTTAAATTTTCACAGCATTGTTACATGAAATGACATGGAAATAACCAGATATCTTTGTTTTGATATATTGTATAGTTCATATACTATGTATGAATTATCATACAATTGATCACTTGTGTGATAATATTCATATACTCTTATCACACTATGTGAACTCGTTTGTCTTGGATCTTTACTTAACCCCTTCAGCACGTGTATATACGTCAGAATCTAGATGGAGTAAAAATATTTATAATGGTTGTAGATCCATAACACAGGTATTCAAATGAATCAGAAAAAGCTAACTAAGACATTTATGATGATTTTAAATTGAAAATAACCCTTTGGTCTCCATGGTTTATACAAAAATGTTTGGTAGGGTTTAAGATTAAATCGCTGTATCTATGGTATCTGTATAATGTATATTTTTTTAAGCTAGAAATTGCATTAGCAATACCAGCTAAAAATAGAAAAATAGAAGCAAATAATTCAGGGACACTAGGGTTAAATCGCTGTATACGTAAGCCCTATAATTCATCATATTATTTATCACTTTACTTGTGTGGTAACATTTGTACTATTATCACTGTATTATGAGCTTGTTTGTCTTGCAAGCAGTTACAACCCAGCAAACACGTGACATTGACCCAATGCTGGTTCAATGTTGGCCCATTGTCTATGCCGCTGGCCCAACATTAAACCAGCATTGGGTCAATATCCCAGGTTTTTGCTGGGACGTCTGATCCTTCGGATAGTATTGTCGTATCTGCCACTTTATCAAGTGTTTTTACCCCCATTTAACCCTTTAAGCCCTCACGATGCATTAAAGTATCATTCTAAATCCCTGTGAACAGATTCAATTTTCCCAGATTTAATGGTTTTAGAATGAAAATTCCAATGAAACTGGTTTACCAATACATAGCAATTTTCTTAAATTTTTTCATCCGCCTCAAATCATCTTCACTGCAAGTCGAGAATTGCGACAGCAATTCACGGCTTGTAGTGGATGAAGATGACTATGGTAAACTCAGGCTTGAAAGGGTTAATCATGATGTTTGTTATCAGTTGTGATATTTCTGTCATCATCACCCTTCACATTATCTGATAAGGACTCTAACCCTTTAAACCTTTAAACCATCAATTTGTATTCTACAAAACTGACTCAATTTCCTACACTTAAACGCTATATGATGACAATTTACATGAAAGATTTTAAACAATATATTTTAAATTTTGCATGAAATTTTTTAACCCTTTTCTTCGTGGGGACCGTCTTTAAAAGTCAGAATCTGACGTCTTTATACATCAGACTCTGACGTATAAAGACTTTCCTGTGCTGTAATAATTAAAATATTTATAATGGTCGTAGACCCGTATCATAGGTATTCAAAAGAACCGGAAAGAGCTAACTAAGACATTTTATGATGATTGAAAAAAACTTTGGTCTCCATGATTTATACAGAAATATTTCAGCGTTGTAAGGTTTAAAGGGTTTGTATGTCATCATTATAGGATGTCTTTGATAGCGATCACTGTAACCTGGCCTACTTACTGCCTCTCAACAACTCAGCTGGCTGACTTGTTACATACTGTGTACTTTTTGAGCTATTATTATTGCCTCCCTGACCTTTCGGCGAGAGACTTAGAATTACCCTGTTCTCTATATGTCCAGGCACAATCACTTGCAAGCGCAATGTGGTTGCCAATATTTACCTGATATAAAAAAATTCCCTTTGTTCCAACTCCACCATAATTTGGACAAGTTCAAAGATAGGGCTGTTCGATAATAATTGTGTTATTCACAGTAGTTTTGTTTTTGCGAGCACGATACACTCTTCAATATTTAACTGATTTTTAGAATTTCTTTTACCATAGTTTCTACAATGTGATGCCTCGGTGCAAATTCAAAATAAAAATTGTGGTCACCACAACAATTCTAAACTTTTAAAAAAAATTGGGGTTGGTGGGCAATTTAAAAGAAAACAATCTTTAGTTTACCGTCTCAATAACTTAACTGATAGAGCATTTAGAGGGGGCTTAAGGTGGGCAGTGGTTTGAACCTAAAATTATTGCAGTATAATTATACACTGGCTTTTTAAAACGTTTTTCAAGTTTTTGGTGTGGGGGTGGGAGGCAATTTTTTTTTTAAATTCCTTATTAAAGCAGCTCCTTGGGATGACATCAATTTTCGTTTTTATTTCCGTACTGAAGTAGTGTATCCCACGGATCATGTTTTATTTTTTTCCGAATTTTCATATTTTTACAAATATTTTTATTCAACATTTCTATGAATCCAGAAGTAACCCAAACAAACTATTTGTATACCTGAAGGATGATTATATGTTTTCACAGCATTGGGCCACATGCTGATGACATCAGCCCACCGCTGGGTAGACAATCAGTGCTGCAGGTGTGTCCTCCTGTGTCCTGACTATAAGACGCCAATTAGCGGCGACTGCTCTGATCTTACCGTCTGATACGTGGGAACATGTGATGTAAAGTGCTGAATATTGCCGACTTGTTTTGTTTACATGGCAATATACGACCTGGAAATACAACAATTTCACTCTTTTTCGGTGCTTTAAAATTGTTTTTTGACTTTTTCGTATTTTCAGTTAAGATCAGTAGGCTATATAGCTTCATATAAACGAAATTTTCAAAATTGACTACATTGAAAATGTCACATCCCAAGGGGTCCCTTTAATCTTTTAACTGATAGAGCTCATTTAACTTTTACTTTGCTATTTGTATTTTGAGTGATACCAATTTAGGATTTATTTCTTTCAGCGCTGGTCTTTATACGTCAGAATCTGACAGCTACAGACGTCAGATTCTGACGTATAAAGACGGTCCCTGCGTTCAAAGGGTAATATGAGGGAGAGATATTTAAGTCTCAAAAAATTACATTTTTGCTGCCTCCAATTTTATTCACTAGTTGACAAAATATAAATAGAAAAAATCAATCGGTGATTTCCATTTTATTTTTTTCTGATATTTGAACTGATGATGTAGGCTGCATCTCTATGAGCACTATATTATGAAATAAATCTGACAGCATCTCGTTCAAATAATTTGTAGTTTCAATCTATGAAACCTGTATGTTTCTTCTACAAGACAACCTATGCCGGCCCTCGAAGAGAAATTGCACTCCATATATTTATTCTATGTAAAAACTGAACTTGTGTAAATAATGTATTTGATAACTTGGTAAGTTTTTTTTACATCCTTCTCAAATTTAGAATTTCTGATTATAATTTGATAATAATGGGAAAATGTAATTATAGTTGACTAATCAGATTTTACGGTGTTAGTTTCAGCTCATGAATAAACTCTATTACTCATTTTTCATGTACCCTCCTCAAATTTGTAAATCATGTTGCTAATTCCTGCTTCTTGTAGATTTTAACAATTGCAGGAAACATCCTCAGACATGTTTTGCAAAAAAATGTCAGGCTTATAACTTATCACTACTGGTGTTATTTTTTTGAGCTCATCTGGCCTTTAGGCCTAGATGAGCTTATGCCATCGTCAGGGTCTCGACACTAATGGTTGCCCGATTGCCCGGGGCAACCAGTTTTGGGTAGGGGCAAGTAAAAAATTACAGACAATGGCCCCTGGGCAATAGCTTCAATTTGCAGCATTTTAAATTTCAGCGACTGATCAATTTTGGGGGCAAGTACCCCAAAAACTTTCTTCAGATTTCAGAAATTTTAATTAATAATTAACTTATGACCTAATGAGGACACTCTGTCCACAATTCACAAGAAATACTTCTCTCTCAATTCTCATCCGATTTAAATTTTGTTTGGTTTGTTTGAAAGACCTCATGTTTGAGCATAGAACTTCCTTGCGGATTTCAGAAATGTTCATTATTAATTAACTTATGACCTAATTAGGACACTCTGTCCACAATTCACAAGAAATGCTTTTTCTCCCTCAATTCTTTCCAATTACAATTTGTTTTGAAAGGGCTCGTGCTTGTGCATAGAAGGGATTTTAGAAATTTTATGCTTCTCCTCCCTCTAAACCCAAGTCTCCGGCCGTCTGGGCATGTCTGGGGGTAGATCCCCTAGACATGCCCAGAAACCCTTATCGGGCGAGCGAAAGAAAACGTTCTCAATATCCCACCATGCCCTATCACCCCCACCCTCACATCATCTGTACATCATTTATCTCATCAATTGACTACAAAGTTTTTATTGTATTACAATGTCACTTAAAAGACCTTTTGTGCCGAAAAGTGATGTAAATCAATGATACACTACTACTTCTCCCTCAATTCTCAACCGATTTCAATTTTGTTTCGTTTTTTTGTCTGAAAGAGCTCATGTCTGTGTATAGAACGTGCTCACAGATTCCAGAAATTTTAATTTATTATTAATTTATGCCCTAATTAAGTCCTAACTAATGCCCTAATTAAGATTCCAGAAATTTTAATTAATTACAGACAGTGGCCTCATTAATTAGGACCATTTGCAAGAAATGGTTCTCCCTCCTGAAATCTTAGCCGATTTAAATTTTAAATTTAACTGGTGCCTGTGCATAGAGCTGCCTCACAAATTTCAGAAATTTTAATTCATAATTAACTCACGCCCTAATTAGGGATAAGCTTCTGTGTCATTGACAATCTGGTTTATATCATGTTTTGCTGTTGTGTTTTTAGCGTGTCGACCTGTTCGAGTTTACGCTGATGGTATTTATGACATGTTTCATAGCGGTCATGCCAGACAGCTGATGCAAGCAAAGAGATCATTCCCAAATGTCTACTTACTAATTGGAGGTAACTATAGAAGCACCAGTAGTGCAAACTTCACCCTAATCGTGACTATTACCAGTAATAGTTTCAGCTCTGTATCATTCACTTTACATGTATACTGATGAAATCATTGTTATTGAGAATTAAATGTGCGTTTCGACATTAATCCCTAGTCAGCAGTAGTTAAAAATGAGGATTAATAATAATTGAGGAGAACAAAACCTTAGAACACTGATGTCGACTACAGTAGACATTCTGTGATTTTACTGGCACCTGTATAACCAGTTGTTAAAAGTAAAATGTACTTTCAATCCTGGAACACTGATCGCGGTAGCGAGACATAACTTCAAGTGACTGAACATTTTAATTAAATAGGTCAGTGCTCTAGGAGTTAAGATTTGAAAGTGTTTGACCTCAAGTATATAATATATAAAATATTTGTTAATGTTTGGTCTCAAATTTAATAAATAATTTTCAACCACTTGAAGTTGTGGATCGCGGTAGCAAGACACAACATCAAGGGGTTTAAAATTTACATAAATTACCTTAGCAGAAAAAGGGTTGACTTAGATTACTTGGCGGAAGATTTTATTTACCCTGAAATTAAATCATATTTACCCTCCATGTTGTAAGGGTGAGTGTCAGCATAATAAAGGCACACCCAAAAAGACATGATTTTTCAGATAAGGACTGCTCCATAATACTGTAGATCTGGTAATATTCACGAGGTTTTAATTTTCGCGTAGAGGACAAATTCACGAATTCAAGAATCTCGCGAAAATTATTATTATAATAGCGGAACTAAAGAAAAAAGAAAATTTGCATATTCTAAGCTTCGTGAAAAGTCCCAAAATCTGAAATTCGCGAAAATTCAAACACGCGAAAATTACCAGACCTACAGTAATTGAGCTTACCATGGCCACATTTAAAAATGTGCAAACCAAATTAAAACCGCTGAAATAATTTGTAGTAGATGGTCAGTTAATCAAACAATTTAATTTGGATGATATTATGATTAATGTATCAGTATTATCTATGACTATCTAAACAATCAGAAATGCATGGCAATTTTATATATTTATGATAATGTCATGTATATAATTATAACAAAATATTGTGTCTCATCATGAATGTAATATCTCTCAAATTATGATGTATAGATGAGAATTGTTTTTGGTGTCTCATTCATGATGAAATATTTCCCAAATTGAATTATTGGAGTAGCTGAGCATCTCCCATAAATATCTAATTTAATTGTCATTCTTTCTATTTGAAAGTCTTGTGAAAAACTGGACAAGATTGAGTGAATGAATCAGGAATGTTGATATTATGATGTTTGCTGTTTTTCATTGTGCAATGACGAGTTAACACACTGTAGAAAGGGTCGCACGGTGAAGTCAGACATGTGTATATCATGATTTTTATGATATTTGATGTTTTCATTGTGCAATGACGAGTTAACACACTGTAGAAAGGGTCGCACGGTGAAGTCAGACATGTGGATATCATGATGTTTATGATATTCTATGTTTTCAGTTTGCAATGATGAGTTAACACACTGTAGAAAGGGTCGCACGGTGATGAGCCAGGCCGAGAGATACGAGGCCGTCAGACATTGTAGATACGTGGACGAGCTAATTATAGATGCGCCGTGGGAGATCACCGATGACTTCATTCAGAAACACAAGGTTAGGCAACAGTCACTCATCCTCATGTCTCCTTGTCTAATAATCTGTGCATATTTGAAAATATTTTTTTATTGTAGTTGTTACTACTGTTGTTGTATGTCCATATTTTTAGGCCACAACACTATAAAAAACTCACAATGACTAAAAAATTGCCTTTTGAAATGCTGATCATAACTCATGACTTTAAGAAATTTTGCGCAGAATTATAATTAAATAAATTAATGTAAATAAAATGGGGATTTGCATATTTAAGTAACTGAAATAATTATTTTAATTACCTAGCTGACCAAATAAACTGAATTAAGTTTATTTGGCCGGTTAGGTAAATAAAATAGTGAGGAATGAGCTGAGCTCATACCAAGAGAAGTATGACGTAATATAAAGCCGATCCGGGACTGTTAATTTTTTATCCAGTGTCAGTAATTGACATCCAAACAACAGTCCAGCAGGCCGTTGATCATCCAGAACCGAAAAGAAGCTTAAAATGTAGATTTGCAGTGACCAATATTCAGCATGTGTATTTCTCAAAGTACCTCAGAATGCGGGAGCCTCCAGGGCCTTCCACAATTGCCCCGCAATTTACATGTACCTGGGTTGGTGATTTTGTCTCGGGATAGGTGAATCATAAGTTTCAGTGACCCGGATGGCTGGAGAACATTTAGCCTTGAATCCTTAACAGTAATACATGGTTCCCATGCACTGTCTCAGCTAGGACTACACAACTGCCCGTGTTTTTCCCCAATTTTTGCATAACTGCCTGTGCATTTCCTCCCTTATAGTGTAATTTTGACAATTTATGCCCGTCATTTTGACTTTATACCCGTCCAGCAGATTTGTGCACGGGTGGCTGACAAACACAGTGTTCCCACAGGTCCTTGAAAACAGGAAAAGTTTTTGAATTAAAAAAAAATTGAGGCATTGTAAAGTTATTAATTATTGTCAACCTGTGATGTTTTGCTGTAGATCTTGAAAAATTTGACGCAGCAGCGACAGCTGGTGATTAGGCTAAATGAAAGAGAAAGCTTATTTAATTTAAATAATAATGTGGTTTAGGTCAATGTAGTGTGCCTATTTTATCGATATACAATGTAAAGTCAAAAGACAAATATTGATGAACATTGTAGGCCTAGTTTTATATTTTCTACAATATTGTTATTTCAAGCATTAGTCTGAAATTTGATCAAAAGATTAATAAATACTCCAAAGTTTCTGTTTTGCACAAAAAATATTGAGAAATCCTTGAAAGGTCCTTGAAAAGTTTCTGCATTTTGTATTGGAAAAAAAGTGTGGAATGATGGTAATATGATGATTAAGTTAAAAGTACAGAAGTAAGGAAAATATTTATTTATTTATTGTTATTGAAGTATTACCAAAATTATATATATTTTTGCTGCAGATTGATTTTGTTGCCCATGACGACCTTCCCTATGGTAACGATGATCAAGAAGATATCTACAAGTGGATAAAAGAGAGGGACATGTAAGTTGTCATGACAACAAAGTGATAATTTTCTTGCTCTTGAGTTTAGCTGTCTACATGTTATCCACCATTTAAAAATAGTCTTTTGTTATTTATAAATATGAATATAAATAGCAATTTTATTGTTGACCTTGTGAAATAAAGTCTAACCACACAAAATTCTCTCCAAGATGAACAAAAAATGATGTGATTTTATGAAATATACAAGTGTAAGATATTAAATTAAACCTGAAAACATCCTTATTTTTATCCTTAACACTTAAAATGATGAAATATTTTTGTCTTAACCGTGGAGACCAAAGGGTTTTTTTCATTTTGAAATCATCATAAATAAATAGCTCTTTCCGCTTCATTTGAATACCTATGTTATGATTCTATGACCATTATAAATATTTTAATTCTTTTCATTCGGGACCATCCTTAGGCTTCAGAATCTGACGTCTAGAAATGGTCCACGCGCTGTTAGGGTTAAAAGTTATAGATTAATTATTCTTGCCCCCGCAACCCACAACTTGTTTTTATAAATTACTTTTATTTGTTTAAATTGAAACCAAACGTTTGTAAATATTGATGTCCAAGCAAACATTTCATTCCCAATAACTGTGATTTAAACTGCTAGTAAAACAAATTAGCTCTTCAACACCTGGCCAATTTCCACTTTGTATCGGTGATTTCCTTGGCAGCTGTTGGAAGGACAGAAAATTGTGAATTTTTTTGTTGTTTACTCTCGATAAGTTTCAGGTCTGTTTTTGTGCGAAATATAGGGAAAACTGTTTCAGTTAGTCACACATGCGCAGTTATCAAGGATGTTGTAAGGGTGGTTCAAGCAAATAAGCCATGGGCGGTGTGTGTGTTTACTTTTACAGCGCATGGATCGATTTTAGTCGTCAGATTATGACGACTAAAGTCGATCCATGCGCTGTGAGAGTAAAATATTTCTAAAGACTGTAGACCAATAACATAGGTATTCAAATGAATCGGAAAGAGCTGAATAAGACATTTATGATGATTTCAAAATGAAAAAACCCTCTGGACTCCATGGTATATATGAAAGTATTTCAGCGCTTTAAGGGTTAAAGGGTTAAAACAACTCTAGTGCTTATAGCCCTTGAAGGGTTTAAAAAAATGTATCATCTTTTTCTGAATCAATTTGGTAAATGCAACAAGTTAACTAAAAAAGTTGAAGGGATATGCCCGGGCAAAATCATAACAAAATCGGTGATTTTATTTTGGCTTATTAATATGACCATATGATGTACACATGTCAATAGACTAGAACTGCAATTTTTTTTTTAAATTTTGTGCTGCGCATTCACCAGTTGGGCTAGATATAGAGACGAAATTCCTGATTTCTAATTATTGACAACCATGTCAAAAATGAGAAATATCTAGCCTAACTGATAAGTGCGCAGCACAAAAATTTAAAAACTTTTGCAGTTCTAGTCTACGGAAATGTTTACATCATATAGTCATATTAATAAGCTAGAATAAAATCTCCGATTTTTTTATGATTGTAGACCTGGGCATGTCCCTATCAAGTTAAACTGATTATTGTATTGTTTTTTGACATATTTTTAATATTTGTAAAAATACTAGACTCTTTAAGCTGTTGACGTTAGTCTGATCTATTTCTTCTTTATATTGTAGGTTTGTAGCGACACAAAGAACAGAAGGTGTTTCGACAACTGACGTGATCTCTCGTATTATTAAAGACTATGATATGTACGTCAGGAGAAATCTGGGGCGTGGCTATACGGCTAAAGAACTGAATGTTAGCTTTATGAAAGTGAGCCGCACAATCAACATCATTCTCAACCTTTATCATGCTAAGTTAATTTATTAAAATTTTCACCCACTTGAATTTGTCTCGCTACTGTACTGTGACCCACAACTTCAAGTGACTGAAAATTGCTCATATTTGTTTAATTTAAGCACGAATATTTGCAAATCTTGATGTTTAGACACACATTTTATTCCCAATAATAGTGATTTTGTCGACTAATCAAGCAGATTAAAAACAGCAATAGTTGTGATTAGGAGGATATAAAGGCTAACCCTTAAATCTCAACCCTTACAACGCTGAATTAATTAGGTACAGCCCATGGAAATCAAAGGGTTTTTTTAATTTGAAACAATCATAAATGTCTTAGTTAACTCTTTCCGATTCATTTGAATACCTATGTTATGGGTCCACCACCAATACAAATATTTTTAATCTTACAGTGTGGGGATCGACTGTAGACGTCAGATTCTGACGACTAAAGTCGATCCCCGCGCTGTAAGGGTTAACCCTAAAATACTTGTGCATAAGCCATGGAGACCAATTGGATTTTTTCAATTTGAAATTTTCATAAATGTCTTAGTCAGTTCTTTCTGCTTCATTTGAATACCTATGTTATGGGTCTACAAGCACTATATTTTGTTTAATTCTTTCAGCGCTGAGGGCGACTTTCTGACGTCTATACTCAAAGAAACATTAAAAATGATGAACCAGGATTGCATCATTTTCGCCGATTTCTCCGTCAATTCTGAACCTTTTTCCTTGAAATTTTGCAAAGGCTATTTTCTAGTAAAATTTATCTAAATTATATTTAATATTTCAAAAGTTGGACCATTTGACATGTAATAAAATCCTAGAATTATTTTGCTGGTTTTGTAGAGGGACATCGTAAATTCAATTTACTACATGTCAAATCGTCTAACTTTCAAAATATGTTTTTAAGAATTTTTTAGGGCTGCTGGGATTCTTTTGAAAAATAGTGTTTGCAAAATTTGATGAAAATCTGTTGAGAATTGACGGAGAAATCGTCGAAAATCATGCGATCCTGGCTGCTCATTTTTAATGTGTCTTTGGGTTATTAGACATGAGATTCAGATATCTGAAGTTGCCCCCGCGCTGAAAGAGTTAATATGTGGTTTCCGGATGGCCAAACCGGCAGAGAAGCATCACAGAAATCCCAATTCGGAATTGTGTCAAAGTGTTGTCTGTACAGACCTTCAGTAAAGGTTGACACATTTTAACTTTTACAGCGAGGAATAATGTATAAACCATAGAGACCAAATTATTTCTTTTCAATTTGAAATTATCATGATTATCTTCCTGCTTCATTGAATATGTATGTTATGGATCTACAACCATTAAAAATATTTTAATTTTGTTAGTGTGGGGACCATCTTTATACGTCAGAATCTGAAATCTACAGACATCAGATTCTGTAAAAACACCTTATTAGGCACATCATACCAACACCAACATTCCACCTTATTAGACACATCATACCAACACCAACAGTCCACCTTATCAGGCACATCATACCAACACCAACAGTCCACCTTATCAGGCACATCATACCAACACTAACAGTCCACCTTATCAGGCACATCATACCAACACCAACAGTCCACCTTATTAGGCACATCATACCAACAGTCCACCTTTTTAGGCACATCATACCAGCACCAACAGTCCACCTTATTAGGCACATCATACCAACAGTCCACCTTATTAGGCACATCATACCAACACAACCAGTCCACCTTATTAGGCACATCATACCAACACCAACAGTCCACCTTATTAGGCACATCTTACCAGCACCAACAGTCCACCTTATTAGGCACATCATACCAACAATCAACCTTATTAGGCACATCATACCAGCACCAACAGTCCACTTTATTAGGCACATCATACCAACACCAACAGTCCACCTTATTAGGCACATCATACCAACTCCAACAGTCCACCTTATAAGGCACATCATACCAACAGTCCACCTTTTTAGGCACATCAAAATATCTTTGAATTCGTACGCTCATCCAATAAATGAAAATAATAGTTTCACATATCAGACATGCTTTTACATGTCAGGCATGCTTTCGCATTTTTCTCGAATAAATATATATATTATTTATTGTTTATGTCCTTGGCAAACACAAAAGGTTGTGTCAAACTTTGATCCATTCATGATTGTCTGCAACAGCCGCCCTAAATTGGTTGTTCCACCATTGGCTCAAAATATTAAGTGGTGATTTTTATATTTTGCAGGAAAAAAAGATTCAGTTTCAAGAGAAAGTGGATCGAATCAAAGGGAAGATTGACGACAAGCGCCACGAGGTGCTGAACAAGTGGGAGGAGATGTCAAGGGACTTCATCACTAACTTCACGGATCTATTTGGACGTGACGGCAGGATCGTGAGTGCCACCCCCAGTCCTCCTCTACCAGGGTCGCCAGGGTCACCAGATCAACCCCACGGTTCTTATTCTTACCCCTCCTCCCCACAGGGTTCGTACATCGACCCCCTTAACCCTTGCAAAGCCGAAATATTTTTGTCTAAACCATGGATACCAATGTTTTTTTTCAATTTGAAATCATCATAAAAATCTTATTTAGCTCTTTCCGCTTCATTTTAATACCTATTATATGGGTCTACGGCTATTATTATTCTTTTAACCCTTTAACCGCCAAATTATTCAATTGGAATTTTCACCCACTTGAAGTTGTGTCTCGCTGACGCGATCCACAACTTCAAGTGAGTGAAAATTATTCAGATTTGACAAAATGGAGGTTAACTATTTTCAAATCTTACTCATTGTATTCATGTTTTATCTTCAACATGTTTGAAAGCTGATATGCCATGTGCTAATAAAAACTGTAAAAATAACTATTGTAGTCGGTACGGGCGGTCGAAGGGTTAATTCTTTCAGTGCTGGAACTGTCTTTGTCTAAAGAGTAATAGGTTTTAGATTAAAATCAGGTTTCCCAGATAAGACCTGTGGTTTATCAGTCCCAGAGTACGAACCCTGTCTCCATCACATGCACTGTAAATATCACATGAGCTACACATGCTCCCCTGAGGTTCAGAGAGTCTCTAACCTCAAGGGTACTTTTAACCCTTCAGTCACCATGTCTGTATATAGTACCTATTTTCCTAGGATGTTAAAATTCCGCTGATCCTCAAATTTCCAATTTCTTGTCATCCGTGAATTTGCAGCTTCTCCCCTTTTTTGTCATGAATTTCTCTTGGATTTATGGTTGCTGTTTTTTTCTGCATTACCTGTTTTCACCCCTGTATAATACTTTTATTTTTATTTATTTATTATTAATTTATATCTTTCCATTTTTTATCCCTCGCCCGATAAGGTGGCGGCGATGGGTATTGGCGTCGCCTCGGATGTCCGTCCGTCACGCGTCCGGATGTCCGCATTTCGTTTCCGGAGCAGAACTTTGTAACTCGTGCATGGATTTCTTAAATTTTTGACACACACATCCCTTAGAGGGTGTAGATGTCCTTTTTGGGTTTTTTGAAATTTCACGTACCAAATTGGTCGACCATCGGCCATAATTAACTTTAATATGCCTGATATTTGGTGAACCGTGGGAGATATATATAGCTAGACCATTACTATAAACAAAATGTGCGGTTTCAGGTAGAGATATGCCCTGAAAATTTTCAACTCGAACAAATTCAAAATGGCCGACTATAAGCCATAATTAACTTTAATATGCCTGATATTTTATAAATCGTGCCAGATAGCTAGACCATCGGCCATAATTAACTTTAATATGCCTGATATTTGGCGAACCCTGGGAGATAGCTAGACCATTACTATAGACAAAATGTGCGGTTTCAGGTGAGGATATGCTCTGAGAAATTTCAAATTGATCAAATTAAAAATGGTCCATTATCGGCCATAATTAACTTTAATATGCCTGATATCTGACAAACCGTGCCATATAGCTAGACCATTACTACAAAACAAAATGTTTGGTATCAGGTGGGGTTTATGCTCTGGAAATTTTCAACTTGATCAAATTCAAAATGGCCAATTATTGGCCATAATTAACTTTAATATGCCTGATACCAGACAAACCATGTCAGATAGCTAAATGTTCTAACCTTTAAAATTGACATAATTTGGAAAATCATTATGAGAAAAGTTATTTGTACCATTTTTAACTTTTCTAGTCCAAAAGATAATATGAAAACCTGTGAACATAGTTTTAGAAAAGCCGTGCGCGAAAAATGGGTCACTTTTTAGGGTAAGGAAAGTTTTTTTGCTGAAGAAAAACACATTAAATCAAAATAGCCAACAATATTCAACACTGATAATGCATTAAAGCTATGCGAAGCATTCCAACATCAGCCCTTAGAACAAAAATTCCACAGTATCTATACAAGTCCAATAATTAATATAAAACAAAATGTATGGTTTCAGTGAGGCATATATACTCTTGATCTCAACTTCCTCAAATTAAAAAATGCTGACTTACGACCATCATTGACTTCAATATCAGTAATATATACAGTAATCTTTGCTAGATTATTGTAGAGCGGGATGTGAAACTTCAGGGAAGTATGCAGCCTGTAAAATTTCTATCATGCGGGCGGGACGGGGGATTATGGTGGCCGGCTGGCCTCTTGTTCATCTTGAGATGTGAATTTCTCGCCTCAACTCAAGGAGAATAAAAACGAGTTAATTGAAAAAAAATTATCTTACAAATTAAAGCTGATTGAATTGGGTGTTTAACCCTTTCAAGCCTGAATTTACCATTGTCATCTTCATCCACTACAAGCCGCGAATTGCTGTCGCAATTCTCGACTTGTAGTGGATAGAGATGATTTGTTGTGGGTGAAACATTATAGAAAATTGCCATGTATTGTTAAACCAGTTTCATGGAAATTTCCGTTATAAAATCCTTCGTTGTAGGAAAATAAGTTCTATTTTCAGGGATGTAAAATGATGCTTTAATGCATCGTGGGGCTCTAAAGGGTTAAATTGTTGAAATCCCTTTGTTTCAACTTTTCAAAGGTATAAAAAAACTACAGGGTTTATGGTTTGATATCAAGTACACCTACTGCCATTACGATGCTTGGAACCTATTACACACATAGCCACCTGTTTTTTTAAATATCTTTTATAAATAATTAATTCATTTTTGATTGATATTGTAACGCATTACATTGCATTACATCAATTCATCAGTGTTTATTGTGGTTTTACAGAATCAGTGGATTAGTGTGAGTCGGCAGAAGGTGGCGCGAGCTATTTCTCCCCCGGGGAGCCCCAGATCAGAGAGCCCGAGTTCCTCAGGGTCACCCAGCCCCTCAGGCCTACTAGATGACACGCCTCCCCCGAAACGACCCCGTCTGGATGCTCAGTTTACAGAGGATGACGAAGGGGACGAGTTAGAAAACGCAGGAATCACCAGCTTCTGAAAATAAACGGCAGGATAATTCACTTCGTTTCATTCAAAGTGGACGCTATGCTGCTCTGACACAAAGGGACCATAAATTATGACACCGGTGGACTTAATATAAATTATTTCGTTGAAGTTGGGACTTGTCTAAAATGTTTCCCGAGTGATGGATGGCGTGATTTTTGTTTTACAACACATTCAATGTTCGGATGTAATACTGTGATGTAATATTTTGAAAGAAGTCGAGAGCTAAGGGAATACCTACTTTAAGCGATCCCTTGGTGTACACAAGCAGTAACACAAGCAGTAATGTACACACATAAGGTATTGGGGCGCCTTTTATAGGATTACCATGACACACAACCCAAACTGCATCAGTGGAATTCCAGATACTGTGTTTTGTCTTTCAAATTTTTTTGGCAAGACACTCGCAATCATGCAGTAAATTTTCTGTTATTTTTTATCGAAATCTGGTGCATTACGAGTGATTTATGATTTATCTAGTCTGGTGTATCTACATCATATAAAATCTTGCATAAAAGTATTACTCTCTATTCGATATTGGTGTATACTTGAAGTAGGTATACATTGGATATGTGTGCTAGTCTACAGCTCAGTAGTGGTGATATTTTAGCATGCAATGATGTGCATATTTTTATAGTATTTTTCTGGTGAATGTTGTATAACCTCAAATCGACACATTAATAACTTAAAAATATGGATTTGATTTTATATACGTATTATTAAAAACGTCAACAATTAAGAGAAAGCTCATATCGATTGTGTGTGCTACAATTTCTCGATTTTTTAAATTTTATTATTGAAGTCAAACTGATTATTTTAGAATGCTAATAGGAGTTTTTTGCATCTACATGTGTATATGTGCTGTTATGTTTTATATTAATTATGTTATGAACAACCGACTTCTGGCAACAGAAAGGTTGCTTTACATTTCTGCTAAAAAATGAAAGACTTCCATGAGTATTTAGACTCAAGTATTTAGACTCACCTTTCACAATAGGGTTTCTTTACATTAACCCTTGTGCTGCTGGAACTGTATATAAATGCCACTAAAATCCACAAAATAGTTAGTGATACATGCTCAGTTAATCAAATAATTATATTTTGCAGGCGACATGTTTTTCGTCATTTAAAGCCAGAATTTGCGTCAGCAATTCCAGCTTTAACCCTTACAGTGCGGGGATCGACTTTAGTCGTCAGAATCTGATGTCTTTAGACGTCAGATTCTGACGTCAAAAGTCGATCACAGCAGTGTAAAAGTAAAAAATATTTGCAATGGCCGTAAACCCATCATAGGTATTCAAATGGAATGACCTAACTGAGACATTTATGATGATTTCAAATTGCAAAAAAAACCTTTGGTCTCCATGGCTTACATAAAAAATTCAGCGCTTTAAGGGTTGATTGAATAAAAAATACAAACAAATAATTCAGCATCACAAGGGTTAACCCCCTGTGCTCTGAAATAGCAAGTATAGATAGGAAGGGTATTCCCCCTGACCCAGTCCAGGGGAATACCCTTCCTATCTATACGGTGCATCACAAGGGTTAACCCCCAGAGAACTGTGCGATGAAATACCATTTTTAACCACTTGAAGTTGTGCCTCGCTACAGTGATTCACAACTTCAAGTGACTAAAACTTAGTTGGAATTTTAAATTTCGAGTTAAGAAAAAAATATCAGTGTCACAAATTTGAGAGATATTTTAAAATATAGATCCTCAAATGCTGATGGAAATGAACAAGAAGTTGTTCCTCGCTACAGTGATCCACAACTTCGAGTGCCACAAATTTGAAAAATATTTCACTTTTAAAAAATGGCCTTGAAATGCTGATGGAAACACTGAAATATCATTATAATTGACATCAATGCTCTGGGGGGTTAAATCGTCTCTTTGGATATGAAAGAATGTATCTGCCACTTTGTAAAGAGGCAGATGCACCCTTTCATATTCAAGAGGACGAAATATCATTATATTTGAGAAGTCGATCTCCGTGCTGTAAGTGTTAAAGACAGAAGTGGAAAGAGCTAACAGAGATATTTATGATGATTTCTAATTGAAAAACCCTTTGATCTGCATGGTTTATTCAGCGCTGTAAATGTTAAGAGTGTGCAGGTGGGAGTTTGGGTTGTCCATACTTGATCTCAAGTTGGTCAATTACGGCATAGCCCGGCCGTTTACACATTGGGCGTTCACCGATTAGAACAGAGTTTGCTTTACTAATGTTTGTTTTACGTTATCGGTTCTAACTGATATTTATTTTGTGCAATATTGTTAATAAAATGTGTATTGGAATAAATAGGCTGTAGAGATGCTATAAGTGCTGACGTCCCATTTATTTTATACATGGAATAATTATTTAAACCCAAAATATAGACGTAGGCCTATGTAATTTTATATGATGATATGTACTCCACAATTCAATAGTGAGGTAAATAGTGTAAGTCACTCACCCCTGAAAACAACAGGCATAGCACTGACTTAATATTGTGGTACTTCACAATTAGTCACCAGGTGGCTCTGGTGTGCTTTGATTATGATGGCAGTCTTGTAGACCTGCCAAGATATCAGGGGCTCCAGAAAAATATTCTCATCAAAACACTAGCCCTATGGTATATAAAGCCGTAATCACACAGATGTTAGTGCAATCGAAGCACATCAGAGCCACCTGGTGACCAATTGTGAACTATCACAATATTAACTTAGTGCTACGCCTGGTGTTTTTAAGGGTCAGTGACCTACTGTGATGTTTAACCCTTTAACCGCCAAATTATTCAATTGGAATTTTCACTCACTTGAAGTTGTGTCTCGCTGACGCGATCCACAACTTCAAGTGAGTGAAAATTATTCAAATTTCACAAAATGCTGGTCAACTATTTTTAAATTCTTGCTGATTTATGTCACTTTATATTTTCAACTTGTTTAAAAGCTGATATGCAATACGCTAATAAAAAATGTAAAAAACGAATATAATCGGTACCGGCGGTTAAAGGGTTAACACCCACCAATGCTGCTATGCCTAAACTATTCTACAATTTTTAAACAGTATCAGAAATAGTTTGAGAAGAGAACATTTGATTCAACGTGAAGTAAGAACAGGCCCTGCAAGACCTACTATTCACGGTTCCCGCGGGTCATTAAAAGTCATTAATAGTCATTAATATCACACATGCCAGTTTTCCGGAAATTCACGGATTTTTTACAGGTTTTTGAATGATACTGTATGACCTAAAAATGGCTTTTTTCGACCTAAAATGTTTTTTTCGACTTAAAAAAAAATAAATCCGGATTTCTTCCCATGACCCACTGGCATCTCTGTAATATGAAAAATAGGGACTTAAAGTCATGAAAAAGTCAATAAATTTGATTGCTAGTCATTATAAGTCATTAAAAATGAGAAAATCTGCGATTATATGGACTTTTATGTATGATCGTCAGCCAGCCTTTCCTAACAAATACTACTGGTTTACTGATAGTGTTGAAGTCAGTGTCACCTATTATTATTGTCGGAAGGTGCATGCAGTATGTTTCCAGGTCTAATTGTTATTTTGCATTTAAAATACGGCAAAAAGGTATGCATAAGTATTGATTAGTTCATTTTTGTCAGTAAAAAGTAATTAAATTTGTAGTGAAAAAGTCATTAAAAGTCATTATTAGGAAGAGTAGACCCACCCACAGGAACCTTGCTTTTGTTTCACATTGAATCAGGCTAGTAAGGTTATTTCCAAAATATATCCAGTTTATTAATTCCATAAATTCTAATATAATCACTTAAAAAGAAAAATAGTATTACCAAATTACTACGTTTAATATTCACAACTTAAGATTTTTTTTCGAAAAAATGATGATTTTTATTGTCTGGATATTGGGGTCTCAGCGTTGATAAAACTTGTTGAGGGAGGTCGGCTCTTGCATGGGATCAGTCTTGTATGACGCCTCCGTTGCACCCCTCCCCCTCTCTCACCGCCTTCACAATTATCACAAATCTTATTCCATGAAATTTGACCATTATTGTGCATGAATTAATGATGTGTAATGCACAACACTTATTATCCTAGAGTGGTGATAATTATATGAATGAAAGACAATGTCATTAATTATTGTAGCTAGATAATCAATTGTGTAAAAAAATTAAATTATTTACAAAAACCATATGTGCTCTTTTTTGCTTGTTTTTTTCCGTCGCCCCCATTAACTTTTTTTTTTAAATAGATCAAAAGTTTTTTTTTTGGTCGCCCTCATTAACTTTTCCAAAAATTCAATGTTTTTTTTCCGCCCTCGCTAATTAGATTTTTGTTTTTTTTCTGATCTAAAACAGAGAAAATAAGTGGCCTTAGAGCACTGATGTTGACTGCATTCGACATTCTGTGTTTTTATTAGCACATGTATAACCCCTTGATAACGAGCTGCTCACAGTAAAATATGCCTTCAATCTTGAGACACAGATATATATTGGGAATTAAATTTCACAAATAACGTACATTTTCTGTCACTTGAAGTTGTGTATCGCGGAAGCGAGATATGACGTCTAAAATCTAACGTCTAAGGATGTCAGATTCTGACGTCTAAAATCGCTCCCCGCACTGTAATTAAAAATATTTCTAATGGCCGTAGACCCGTAACGTAGGTATTCAAATGAGTCAGAATGAGCTAATTAAGACATTTATGATGATTTCAAATTGAAAAAAAACCTTTGGTCTCCATGTGTTTTATTTAAAAATACAGCGCTTTAATGGTAAAAGTTATTGTTATAATACTTATTTCAGCCCTTACCCTTAAGTTATCTTTTGTAAACCGCTAACCATCCTAGAAGGTTTTCCTGACCCAGTTTAGCCTATATGTGCACAAAGGTGGCCCCATTCATTTCATTTACCGCAAACCCAAGCTACAAGTGGGTGAGCATTACGCATACTTGAGACCAAACATTTGCAATCTTGGATGTTTAAACACTCATTTCATTCTCAATGAAAAAACCTCAAAAGCATCTTAACCCACTGGGCGGGGGCCCTAGGGTAGTGGTTAGCACCGCTGCCTTTCACGCCAGAGTCCGGGGTTCGGTTCCCGGTCTCGGCGGTTTGAAAGAAACAAAATTGTTTCTTCCCCATCCACGTGTGAAAGTTAGTATTGTGGGGAGCCTCCGTGACCGAGAGGTAGCGTGCTCGGCCTCAGACCGCCAGGGCTCGAATTTCGAATCCTGTGTCTGGAGGACAGTGTCATCTCAATCATCTCACCATCCTCAGGAGGTTCTCCTGGCCCAGTTTAGCCTATATGTGCACAAAGGTGGCCTAAAGCCCGATTCATTTCATTTCATTTTCTTAACCCACTCAATCCTGAAATTACCATTGTCATCTTCATCCACTACAAGTCGTGAATTGCTCTCGCAATTCTCGACTTGTAGTGGATGAAGATGATTTGATGTGGGTGATGAATTTGAGACAGTTGCCATGCATTGGCAAAACAGTTACAGTACGTGGAAATTTTTCTTCTAAAACCCCTAGTTGTAGGAAAATTGAGCCTGTGTTCAGGGATTTAAAATGATGCTTTAATGCATCGTGAGGGCTTAAAGGGTAATTGGTTTCAGAAGAATATAAAAAGTGAACCACAAGATTGGTGTTTAAACCCTTTCAGCGCGGGGACCGTATTTAGACGTCAGAGTTTGACATCTAAATACGGTCCGAGCACTGAAAGAATCAAAACATTTGTAATGACCGTAGACTCGTAACATAGGTAGGCCTATTAAAATGAACCGGAAACAGCTAGCTGAGACATTTATGATGATTTCAAATTTAAAAAAACCTTTGATATTTCTACATTTTGCAATTATTGCATAATGTACACCTCATCTACTATAGGAGTGAAGTCCAGCAAACAAGATACATGTCGGCCCACCCGATGTTGGTTTAATGTTAGACAACCGTCTACGACGCTGTCCCAATATTAGAACAACATTAGGCCAACGGTTCTTGTTTGCGGGGTGTACATTAGCTGCTGAGATTTTGAGAAAACAAAATAAAATATTGATGTGAACATATTTTATTTGACACAGATATTACACCAGCGCTGCAAATTATTCAATTTATTTCAATTTATACAAACATTCACATGTTAAATAAACAGAAAAACATATTTTTCAAGACGAATATGCTGAAATAACGTGTTTTATATTTAAAGTTCAATCTGGCGCGATTGTATAAGTAAATCTAAAACTGAAGAAGCAATTGTTGAGGTATATAATATACATGATGTAGCAAATATTAGTTAAGTACATCAAAGAGAGTTAAAGTAAAGCCAAAATGTAAATGGTGACGTTATCTCAAATGCTGGATCAATGTTGCTCCACTGTCTACGACCTTGGTCCAGCAACGACCTAACATTGGGTGCTAAAGCTATATCAGATATAATCAGGTAATTTGTATATATACGAGAAAAAAATATTTGATTGTTAACAAAAACAATACACATGAATACATACTATGTCAAAATTGAGAACGAGATACAATTTAGATCTCTGGTTATATAAAACTTATGTTAGATATATAAGTTTTTCTTCATGTAGATTTCAGGGCGATTTTAGAATTTTGAAAAGAGGGGTCCAATTGAAAGAGTACAAAAAATGGTGTCGATTTCTAGGGGGCTAAATTGGGTAGTGCCTCAAGTTGAGGCACTACCCTAGTAAATTTAGAGTTTCGAATACCGATATTTTGACAATTTTTATCAATGTTGATGCAATTCAGTTTTAACCCCCCCCCCCCCTCTGGATTCGCCACTGACTGGGTCTGCGGGTTCATCCTCATTATACACATCTGCAGTTAGGTGGTCTGTCATATAGCGGCTGAACCACTGTAAAATACACAAAACAAAACATGCCGTAAATAAAACATATATATATATATATGATGAGTCATGATGAATTAAATCATTCACCATCATAGCTAAAATGTCAACGTTTATTCGACGTTAATAGGGCCTATGTTCTGATGTTTAGGATACGTTTTACAAAAATAGATCATGTCGAGTACATCAGTAAAACATTATTTTTGGAAACAATATAGCTAATTAATTTAAAATAAGGGGTTTTATCAAGTTAAAAAAATCCGAGAAAAACTCGGAAGTGGGTGGGTGGGTCAAGCCCCAACTCGGATTTTAATTTTTTGGAAATAATGTGTTGTTTTGGGGGTTTTTTGTGGTGTTTGCATGTTTCGAAATGGTTCCAATTTTTTTTTTTATATTTGATAGGGAGGTGGGTGGGTGCGGTCTGACCAATCCGACTTTTTACCGAATTTTATTATTTTTTTCAACTTGACAAGACCCTTAAGTTATTACGCAAGGATGCATGTATGTGTTCAGTAAATAGGCGTCCCCGGTTTTGATCTAAAAAACCACTAGGGCCCGATTGGAATCAGGCATGAATTTGTATGTAGAAATTCAGCTGCATGGCCGCAAAATGAATTTTTTTGTCAAAGCTTAGTGATGTTTTATAAAATATCTATTTTTTTTAATTTTTCGAGTTCTAGCAAATGAATTGTCTCGAGAACTACTAATCTGAAAACCGCTAATCTGGACGGGAAAAGCAACAAAATGAGATAAGCACTGTATATTCTTATATATTTTACTCGAATGAACACTGTTTAAATTTTGAACCCCTGGAAGCCAGAGTGTTGTATGTACCACAGAAACTAAACTCCAGTTTCTATGGGTGGATATGGTAATTAAGCATTACAGCGCGGGGACCGACTTTAGTCGTCAAAATATGACGTCTACCCAACAAAAACAAAACATTTGCATAACATTTATACAATGTCGGCCCAACGTCGAAGACGTTGGGCTGACGTTGTATAAATGTTATGCAAGTGTTCTGTGTTTGCTGGGTAGACGTCAGATTCTAAAGTCGATCCTCGCGCTGTAAGAGCAAACATATTCCTAATGGCCGTAGACCCATAACATAGGTATTCAAATGAATCAGAAAGAGCTGAATGAGACATTTACGATGATTTCAAATTGAAAAAACCCTTTGGACTCCATGGATGGAACAAAAAAATTCAGCGCTTTAAAAGTTAATATTACCTCGGCCGCGACTTCCACATCTCAGGTATCTGTGACAGAAACATGGCTGTGCAGAATCGTGACAAAACGACTGGGAGCAGAACATCTTTATGGGACTGTCAAAAACAACAAAAACATACAGCTGGTCACCTTACACAAAATGTATTGTTTTATTATGTATTTTTTAGCCTACAATTTGTATACAATCTACCATTGACTCGCCCCTTGTTCATCCTGTCGATGCGTGCATATGATTGGAAATGATTGGAAATCTAGTTCAGTTCATGTACAAATACAAGAAACATATACCTGATGCAGTTTCAATGTTAAATCAGATTCAGTAACGGGCGGTTTTTGTGTGTGAGGTCATGAGTTGTGAGATCCGCCCAGCCCAGAAAATATGTACTTTTTTAGTTTCTATTTTTGAAAATAGCTGATAATTAGTGGACTAAAATAATCTGCTAAATTAGAAGACAGTTCATTGTGATATATACTTTAATTATATTGATCAAGTAAACGTGCCTTTAAATGAGTTATTAACATTAAAATGAAGAATAAAAAAAATATATAGCAATATCTAAAAAGTTACAAGGCTTCAAAATATACCAAAGTGACTAAATGTACATATGAGTATGTGACATATCCTACCTGCATAAGAATAATCTTTCATAGCCGAGATCAGGACTGCAGTCGTGACTTACAAACTCACACCCATCAGGTAAAGGAGCGTTCTCCACCAAACCCACCGGACGAGGACTACCCTGATTCCAACCCATTTGGATCTCAAATGCCTGACAGTCCGCTGTAAAAACAAAATGGTAAAACAGGTTTATTTGTCAGGTGTCTGATGACACTGTAAGCACACTCAGATATCAGCTTATTTTATAATCAACAAAATGTGAAAATATTTAATTTGTATGCCTAACATGTAATATTTTAAAACACTATGGACCTCTATTCGATACTTGCTGAGAAATAAATAATTGTTTTGCTAATGGTAATAATAAAAACTTATTTTCTGTCATATTCTCTGTCAAATCTAGATTAGCAAATGTTCCCTATATAGAGTCTTGGTTAAGATATTGTGCCTTAACATTTTTAAAATATATTTTTTGATTGATTGATTGATTGATTAATTGATTGATTGATTGATTGATTGATTGATTTGATTGATTTGATTGATTGATTGATTGATTGATTGATTGATTGATTGATTGATTGATTGATTGATTGATTGATTGATTGATTGATTGATTGATTGATTGATTGATTGATTGATTAATTGATTGATTGATTGATTGATTGATTGATTGATTGATTGATTGATTGATTGATTGATTGATTGATTGATTGATTGATTGATTGATTGATTGATTGATTGATTGATTGATCGATCGATCGATCGATCGATTGATTATTTGATTGATTGATTGATTGATTGATTGATTGATTGATTGATTGATTGATTGATTGATTGATTGATTGATTGATTGATTGATTGATTGATTGATTGATTGATTGATTGATTGATTGATTGAATAATACTTACGCCCCTGTCCCGCCACCAGGCTAACAGTCAGAGCAGACAACAACACAAACATCAGCATCTTGATGTCAGTCAGTGGTAAACTTTTGGTGTCAGAAGTGGGATCTGGTGGTAGTCGTGGGATGTGATACTGTGATCTTATGTTGGTAAAACAGTCAAAATCTTACAGCCTCAAACCACTACTCCTCTTTGTGTGAGTGGTGCGCATCTGATGTGTTAGACAGATCGCCTGTTTATATGCCTTGATCAGTCAGCCCAGATATAATTAGTTCCGTTAGATAAACTAGTTAACAACTTGGCAGATACAACCTTCAGACTAATACCAAGATATGATATCTTAACCCTTTACCTCCTATTTAAATTTTAACCCCCTTAAAGTTTAGTCTCGCTACTGCTACTGTGAAAATTACTCATATTTGTTTAATTTGAGGCAATTGCAAATCTTGATGTTTAAGTACTCATCACATAATGAAGAGATTAAGCATGCATATAAAAAATTAAAACGGTTATAATTAATATCAGAGGAACCACCTAATGTTAACTCTTAAAGTGTGGGGATCGACTTTAGACGTCAGAATCTGACGTCTGTAGACGTCAGATTCTGACGTATAAAGTCGGTCCCCTCACTGAAAGAACCAAACAAAATTATAATGGCCATAGACCCATAACATAGGTATTCAAATGAAGCGGAAAGATCAAACTAAGACATTTATGATGATTTCTAATTGAAAAACAAACACTTTTGTCTCCATGATTTATACACAAATATTTTAGCGTTGTAAGGGTCTATTATGGATTGTCACAAAATCGCCACTTGCCAACTGCATCAGAATTTAATTAATATAAATGCTCGTCTGTTTAAATGCCTAGATTCATTTAGTTCCGGTCGAAAATCACATTCCTTCTGCACTATAAAATACCTACAGCTCTAGTTGGAGACAGAAGTGGTATTATATATATTTACCTTGATATTAAAGGATCTTACACTTTGTAAAGTAAATATGACAAAATATGTTAATATAAACCAAGTCGCAAAAGTTTTTTTCAATTTAAAATCATCATAAATGTCCTAGTTAGCTCTTTCTGCTTCATTTGAATACATATTTCATGGGTCTACGGCCTTTATAAAAGTTTTACTCTTTGTGTGGGGATCTACTTTAGACGGCAGAATCAACGTCTATAGTCGTCCGTCCCCGCGTTTAAAGGGTTAATATAATCCATTTAACCCTTTAAGTCCTCACGATGCATTAAAGCAGAATGGTATTTGATTGTAATCGATTAGATAGATGCTTATTTTTTTATATGGGGTTCCAGATGGTTGGCTATTATCTTTACTACAATTTTGAACATGAAACTCGAAGTTGGATACAGGTCTGTAATTTTTCAGCTCGTTTTTAGGAAGATATGTTAGTTTAGGTTTTACATGTGCTTCTTTGAATTTTTAAGGAAATCTGCTAGTTTTGAATGAAATGTTGATTATATTAGTGATGGGTGTTACTAATATGTTGAGAGAATTTTTCAGCACACTAGTAGGAACGGGGTCCAGATCAGAGGACGATGAGCACAAAATAAGCTTTTTAATCTTGTCTTCTGTTGCACGTTTCAAGATGTGCATTTTGGATTTGGTTTTAGGTTTTTGCACTGACGGGATATTGGGTACTTCATCTGGAAATTTGGAATGAATAGTTTAAATTTTATCCACAAAATATTGGAGTGTGATCACAGAATGATTTTACTGATGTGAGTTCTGAGAGAACAGGTGGTGGAATTCTATATATAATGTTATTTATAGAGTTCCATAGGCAGCGACAATTGGACGAATCTGCAGAAATAACATCAGCTATATAATTATTTGCCTGGCGAGCCCGGCCAATTTCATTTATGGCCGGGTATTGGCCAAGGTTCTTAGTCACGTGACCATCATGCCTGTGCTATTGAGGCCAGTGAATAATTTTCTGGGTCAAGTCATAGGAAATGCGTCAGAGGGGAAATACAATACTGTGTACCACTCTTCATCCGGGGAAGTGACCTTTAAAAAATGTCTGAATTCGAGGATTGCCCTATTTTCATCTAAAAATAGCAACAAGTCATAAATATTCGCCACTGGGGCATACCAGAGGCTACATGAAGCTCGGCCACGCCACGTAGTGTGGCTCTGGGAACCAGAGTATATAATTATATACATTTAGCTTTTTTCATCATTTTGTTACGCATGTGCCACTGATGCTTGTAACAAGTACAATCTTTATATGTTAGAGATTGTGGTGGAATGTTTTATTATTTCCAGAATCAATCCATGTTGTAGGTTGTTTTCTGTGCAGAACCTTTGTACTAGTATTTGTATAAAATAGAGCTTAGGTCAAAATCATATTGTTTACAAGTGCTGTAAAATCTCTTTCTCTGGTTTCTTTATGAGATATGAATACAGAGCTAGTGATTGAAAATTGGGGACAAAGGTGGTATTCTATTGGCTTACTTCTAGAATTATTTTCCCCATGTAAATGTTCTAGACACAATAATGTCAAAACAAAGTCAAATATAGGCTAGCACTCGAAAATAAAACAGACGGACCAATTTCATCAAGGTTAACAGAGATCCACTAATACCCATAATGAATGGTTGTGTACTCGATGCCAAAGACGTTATTATTCACCTGAGATAAATGACAACAAGCTTAAAGGGACTGGCCCAGGCTAAAATCATCAAAAAATCAGTGATTTTATTTCGGGTTCTTAATATGCCCATATGATGTGAACATGTACATAGACTAGAACTGCAATTTTTTATAATTTTTGTGCTGCGCATTCATCAGTTAGACTAGATATAGAGACGAAATTCACGCATTTCCTATTTTTGACATGGTTGTCAATAATTAGAAATCAGGAATTTCGTCTCTATATCTAGCCTAACTGGTGAACGCGCAGCACAAAAATTATAAAAAATTGCAGTTCTAGTCTATGTACATGTTTACATCATATGGGCATATTAAGAACCCGAAATAAAATCACCGATTTTTTGATGATTTTAGCCTGGGCCAGTCCCTTTAAATCAGCTATTAACCTGAAGAGTCTGCCAAGAACCGTGTCAAGGACGATAATAGAGATTCAGGTATCCTGCCCTTGGTAATGACCTGAAATGAAATATGTCATATTAACCCTTTCAATCCTGACTTTACATTGTCGTCTCCATCCACTACAAGCCGCGAATTGCCGTAGGTATTAAAAACACTGTCGCAGATAAAGTTAATTTATCACATGGAGTTCAACAAGGTACTGTATTGGGACCACTGCCTTTTATTTTATACATTACACTACTCAGAGATATAATATCTAGTTTCGACCTAATCACTATCTTTATGCCAATGATACTCAAATTTACATGTTTAATTATAAGTTTCAATCGCTAAGGAATTTCTAGAAAAGCGTTGTTTACTGGGTATGTCGGCTTGAATAGCGGGGTCAAAGCTGAAGCTTATTCCTGACAAAATTCGTGACCTGTGTCGCGTTCGAAAAAATCTGGACATCCCAAAATTACAATGAGTTTAGAAATGCCTTGCTAGAGTCTCAACTAAGGCCCCACGTCTTAATCGTTTTGTTCCTATAGACTATTACATTGGCTTTCTATCAAATTTCACATTCATTTAAAAAAATATGCATTTTAAAATTCTGTAGATCTTGTAATTTTGGCACGTTCAAATTTTCGCAAATTTCTGATTTGGGGACTTTTCACGAAATTTATAACTCACAAATTTTCACTTTTCTTTAGTAGCGCTTTTATAATAATAATTTTCGCGAGATTTTCTTGAATTCACAAATTTGTCCTCCTCGTGAAATTCGCGAAAATTAAAACCTCGGGAATATTTACCAGATCTACATTATGCACTATAACTTTCCGAACCTTAAATGACAACCAACCTGCATGTTTCGCTTACTCGCGCGGGCGATATGCTCAAAATAGCGAAGTTCCACATATTTAAATAGATTTTTTGTTCCTCTTATAAAAACCAAGACTGGTCGAGTGTTTTCTACAGTCGATCTGTCTTTCCTGCCCTAGGTCCTCGGTGGTTCGACTTCATGTCGACGAACCTGCTCTGACCTGGATTATAACATATATGATCATGCTAAGAATTGTGTGCTTCTGAGCTTGGTCCACCGAGGATTTAGGCACTAGGAAAGTTTTATTAATTGATTGATTGATAAATTTAAAGAGTCATATCTGCTAATTTACAAATTGGCAGACTCACCAGTCTAATAGCAAATGTGGCGATATGTCCATTACCATTCCTGGCAAGGGTGCATGGCATCTAATTATTATACACTTAGATTTAGTGGCTTGTTGGCGTTTAGCTCAGATTAATAATATCATATTTGGCATCGTAGGCCTATACATAATGATTCTCCATCACGCGCATTAATGGAGATGTAGTGTCATGCAAAGCCGAAAGTCAGTATCTGCTTGCTTCTAAAGTAAGCAGATACTGCTTTTTGTCAATATCTGCTTGTTTCTAAAGTAAGCAGATAGTGCTTTTTGCCAATTTTGTCTGTATCTGCTTGCTTCTAAAGTAAACAGATACTGCCTTATGGCTTTGCAGAGCCGAATAGTTCATCCAACACTTATTTTTGTTAGCTTTTGCATAATATCTTTTTTTGCTGGATTCCCATCAAATTGGCGACTCCAGTTTATAGATAATCTGAACAAAACACGAAGGCACATAATGTATCTGAAGCTCTGGAACCCGTTGATAATTGATGAAGAAATCGGCAAAAAACAGCCCCGAAAATGAAGCTAGACGATTTGACATGTATTATAATTATGGATATAAAACTAAATAAAGTAATCCTTGAGACGCTGAAATATTTTTGTCTAAACCATGGAGGCCAAAAGGTTTTTTTCAATTTGAAATCATCATAAATGTCTTAGTTAGCTCTTTTATTTCCGCTTCATTTGAATAACTATGTTATGGGTCTACGGCTATTATAAATATGTTCCCTCATACAGTGCGGTGATCGACTTTAGGCGTCAGAATCTGACGTCTACAGACGTCAGATTCTGACGACTACAGTCGGTTCCCGCGCTGTAGGGGTTAAAGGGTTATAAAGATGCGTCATAATTAACCATTTACTACATGTCAAATACTCAGTTGTGTCTTCGGGTAGCGGGGTTAGAATAACATGGGCTTGTGGTTTGGTTGTATCTTTAGGTTGTTTTAGACTTAGACTTAATTATTAATTAGTAGCTAATTCATACTTAGTAACCTTTGAAATGAAATGAATCGGGCTTTAGGCCACCTTTGTGCACATATAGGCTAAACTGGGCCAGGAGAACCTCCTGAGGATGGTGAGATGATGGTGAGATGACACTGTCCTCCAGACACAGGCTTCGAAATTCGAGCTCTGGCGGTCTGAGGCCGAGCACGCTACCTCTCGGTCACGGAGGCTCCCCACAATACTGACTTTCACACGTGGATGGGGAAGAAACATTTTTTGTTTCTTTCAAACCGCCGTGACCGGGAACCGAACCCCGAACTCTGGCGTGAAAGGCAGCGGTGCTAACCACCACCCTAGGGCCCCCGCCCTAGTAACCTTTGAGTCAATATAAACAAGCTTAAACATGCGAAGCATCAATACGGTCATGGAGCTTAACCCTCACAGCGCGGGAATAGACTTTAGCCGTCAGAATCTGACGTCTGTAGACGTCAGATTCTGACGTCTGAATTCGATCACCACACTGTAAGAGTAAAAATATTTTAAAATATATAATGGCCGTAGACCCATAACATAGATGTTTAAATGAAGCGGAAAGAGCTTACTAAGACATTTATGATAATTTCAAAATGAAAAAAACTCTTTGGTCTCCATGGATTTATACAAAAAGAATTCGGCGCTTCAAGGGTTAAAGGGTTAAAATAGTCAGTGAGTTGTTCCCAGCAAACCAATACCTGATTAACCCTTTAAACGCTAAGACTATAGTCGTTTCTAATCTGTTTCATTAGCAGGTTTATTACACAGATATAGGAAATGAAACCCTTCTGTCCGTCCGTCCGTCCGTCCGTTCGTCGTCCGTCCGTCCGTCCGTCCATCCATCCGTCCGTCCGTCCGTCTGTTCGTTGTGTTTGTTTGTTTATTTGTTTTTTTGTTTGTTTGTTTGTTTATTTGTGTTTTATTGTTTGCTTGTTTGTACCTAAACATCAAGATTTGCAAATGTTTTGTCTCAAATTAAACAAATGTGAATAATTTTCAGCCACTTGAAGTTGTGGGTCGCGGCAGCGGTACACAACTTCAAGTGGGTAAAAATTTAAATAAGAAAATTAACTTAATGGGCAGAGGGTTAATGGGGCCTCAGGGGAGCCGTGGACGAGCCCATATCTATATGAGAACATACCCGCATTCGTGTACACTAATACAAAGTGTATATATGATAATATTCCGGCATTTATGTACACTTGTACAAAGTGTGCATATAAGAAAATACCCACGTTCATGTAAGACTACACTAGTACAAAGAGTACATATCTAACTAATTTTCAGCCACATGAAGTTGTGGGTCACGACAGCGAGACACAAATTCAAGTGGGTGAAAATTTAAATTGATAACTTTGAGCTATAAGGGTCAACCAAGGTCATTATAACCTATGTTATGGGTCAACAGTCATTATAAATATGTTTACTCTTACAGAGCGGGGATCGACTTTAGACATCGCAATATGACATCTACAGACGTCAGATTTTGGTTTAAAGGTCACTGATTGGTACAGCAATTAATCCGTTTAAAATTGTGTACAGGCTTGTCAGCCTGAAGTTCTTTCTTCTAGTTTGTAAGTCAGTCCAGCCTAGATCTTGGATAAGAGCTGTTACACTTGATTTACGCTGGTAGTTGTTAGTTACGAAACGTGCAGCAGCTCTTTGAATTTTGTTTAATTTATCGACATCACCTTGCCTGTACGGATCCCATACAGGACAAGAGTATTCCAAAAGTGACCGAACCATTAAAAAATATGTAATATCTTTTATTTTGAGGGACATCCCTTTAAATTCCTCCTCAAGAAACCCAGTGTGGAATTAGCCTTTGAGCTTGTAGTCTGAGGCTATCTCTTTAGCCCGGGGTCTCTTCACTCGGAGGACAGAACATTTGGATGGGTTGAATTTCATCCCCCAAATGTCTTCCCAGCGCTCCAACTTTGTTAAGTCCCCCTGTAGATTTTTTTGATCGTCCTTAGATTTTATGGGCCGATAAAGGAGGCAGTCGTCAGCAAAGAGACCGAGGATGGGAGGTCATTAATATAGCATAGAAATAAGATCGGGCCAAGTAGGCCTACTGTACCCTGTGGTACACCAGAACCTACATGAGCAGTGTCCGAAAAGCTACCATCTACTACTACTTTTTGTGTCCGAGTGGTGAGAAAATTTTGAATCCAAAGTAGTGTAGGTCCCCAAATTCCGTAATGATCAAGTTTGTGTAGTAAACGTTGGTGGAGAACTAACGTTAACGTTACATCGAAAGCCTTACTAAAATATAAAACAACTAAATCAGTTTGAATTCTGTCCTCGTAATTTTGAACCAGATCTTCAGTGGTCAGTAGTAATTGGCTTTCACAGGAGTGCTCTGCACGGAAACCGTGTTGCACAGAAGTTAAAATTTTGTTTTTGGTAAAGTTGGTCATGATGTTCTTGCAAATAATGTGTTCAAGCAATTTAGCACAAACACATGTCAAGGAGATCGGCCTGTAATTAGAAGCAGTATGCCGATCTCCCTTTTTTGAAAACAGGGGCTACATTAGCCTCGACTCATTCATCAGGTGATTTCCCGGTCCGGATAGAGTGTTCGAAAATGTCTGTTAGAAAAAGAGATATCTCCTTGGCAGCATTTTTGAGGAGTAAATTTGGGAGCTCATCAGGTCCGGGTGCTTTATCGACGTTCAGTTCACTCAATAATTTAGTTATACCAGATTGTCTAATTTCAATATTATTCATGGGAGTTGTTGGTGGTCCTTCTAATTTAGGCATATTAGTGGTGTCCTCATCAGTAAATACAGAGAATGCAGTTGGCCAACATGCAATAAAGGATGGGTTCACTCACCATGACTTACCACTAGCTGTGTATTTATCTCAGAAACCAGGACCTGCCGAGCCACTGCTGGGCTGATGCTGGGCCAACGTCTGCGGCGCCGGCCCGACATTAGCCCAGCTTCGGCTTCACGTATCGTGTTTACTGGGCTATCTATATTTTCGTGGTTATATCAAAGAAAATGGCGAAATTTGGGATTTTTCATAAAAAATGAAGTATATGTTACTGTATAAATTTCGGTTTATTGTTTTAATATCAAGTAATATTTGTAATGGTCTTTATTATACATTTCAGTCACCTGTGCTATAGGCCTAATATGATGATTTACAGGGATAAACAAATTATATATTACTTTTTCAAAAATTAGGATTTTGCCTTTTTTGTAGCCGAAACTGAAAAACTGGATGTAAGAGTAATTACTCCATATCCTGTAGTTTGTATCACTTTGATATGTTTTTTATATGGTTTTTTTTTAATATCATATAGCTGAGGAAGTTTTTTTAAGTAGAACGAGACACGAGTATTTAATGTTTTTCTGTACAATTACAAATGATTTGAAAATTTCTGAAAATTGTAAAATTTGAGATTTTTTTGTAAAAATTGTTACTATAATCGGATTCACATTAACCGTGGTGAATGATTTTGCTCCTGATTATGCATACATTTGTCAGTTGAGTGCTTATGCTATCAATTGATAGAAAACAATAATTGGTATTTAATTCCTACCTGATTCTGCTTAAGTCTTCATCACTGTGAGGTTTTAAACAACTGCACACAGCTGCAGACCTGGCTCAGATGATTAACAACGACTTTACAAAATGTATTTATGTCAACAAGTCTCAGATCGTTTCTAGATATATCAAACTTGTAATGCTGCCAGTCTGAGTGTGAGCCCGGGGTGTGAGCTGACTGAATGTGAATCCTGTTTGACGTAGCGTCCACTCTCTTCACTTTATCTATAGCGTGATGTTCTCCACACGCGGTCCTCAGCAGCCACCAATCACATGACCACAATATAGGTCAGCCTGATTCAGACTGCCCAGTGGAATATCAGGGCGAGAGGTGGAGGGGGTTGCTTGAGCTAATTAAGCTTAATTAATCTTAATTACCAGAGTGTTGATATTCCATCCCATTAACTCACTCACCCATCCACCCGAATGTGTCCTGATAGATTGACGGACAATATATTTGAATGGGATGCATGTGAACCAGGACGATTGAAACCGGGACGATTTAAACCGGGACAATTTAAACCAGGACGATTTAAACAAGGATGATTTAAACCAGGACAATTTAAACCAGGACGATTTAAACAAGGACGATTTAAACCAGGACAATTTAAACCAGGACAATTTAAACCATGATAATTTCAACCAGGACGATTTAAACCAGGACAATTTGAACCAGGACGATTCAAAACAAGGACGATTTAAACCAGGACCGTAGTGAGTCGATGTTAAATTGAAAGAGGCTGACCTTGTAAACACAGCTCAGCTGCTGACCAGCTTGTTGAGACCATAAAAGTAATTAAAGTACATAGACTAGAACTGCAAATTTTTATCATTTTTGTGCCGCGCATTCACCAGTTAGGCTAGATATAGAGACGAAATTCCTGATTTCTAATTATTGACAACCATGTCAAAAATAGGAAATGCGTGAATTTCGTCTCTATATCCAGCCTAACTGGTGAATGCGAAGCACAAAAATTATAAAAAAATGCAGTTCTAGTCTATGTACTTGCTTACATCATATGGTCATATTAAGAACCCGAAATAAAATCACCGATTTTTTGATGATTTTAGCCTGGGCCAGTCCCTTTAACTAAGTACCAAGTGCACCCCAATATACCGGGACTAAATTGTAAGGGGCTGACCTTCTAAAAACGCCTCTGTCTTGGCTAGCTTGTTAGAACGGGGCCTAATAATTGAATTAGTCCCAGGAACTACGTAACGATTTAAGAAATGATTAAAATCAACGAAGAGTATCAAAACAAGATGGGGGACAGGTCTGGACACGTCTAAATTCAGGGGTACGTGGTGTCTTTTCATTGGCCAGACCCAGGGGAAGGGATGGAATTGTGTGGGCGACTTTTACTTTAAAAAAGGCCGATTTGAGTGTGTATGTAGGAGCGTGAGAAGATCGTAAGACGAGTGTGTGTGAGCGTCCTAAGAACGGAAGATTGACACAGGGGGAGACTTCGATATACTCAGAGCTGGCATATGTACCAGGAGTGAGCAAAGAAGTTAGTAGGTCGAACCTACAGTGTATGTACTCAAGAACACAACGAGGGGTACGACGAATAAAAAAAGAAGTTTCCACAACCACAACTTAATTCCTGGCTTTGTTCTTTATTCCTGTGTCGAAAACGAAGCCCACCACTAGGGTACCGTTTTACAGCCGGACGATTTAAACGATGAAGATTTAAACCAGGACAATTTAAACCAGGACGATTTAAACCAGGTCGATTTAAACCAGGACAATTTAAACCAGGAAAATTTAAACCAGGACGATTTAAACGATGACGATTTTAACCAGGACAATTTAAACCAGGACGATTTAAACGAGGACGATTTAAACCAGGACAATTTAAACCAGGAAAATTTAAACCAGGACGATTTAAACCAGGACGATTTAAACGAGGACGATTTTAACCAGGACAATTTAAACCAGGACGATTTAAACGAGGAAGATTTAAACCAGGACAATTTAAACCAGGACGATTTAAACCAGGACGATTTAAACCAGGACGATTTAAACCAGGACGATTTACACCTGGCCGATTCAAACCAGAACAATTTAAATCAGGACCATTTAAACCAGGACGATTTAAACCAGGACGATTTAAATCAGATCGATATAAACCAGGAAAATTTAAACCAGGACGATTTAAACCAGGACGATTTGAGCAAAAAACAATTTAAACCAGGATGATTTAAACCTGGCCGATTTAAACCAGGTCAAATTAAACCAGGACGATTTAAACCAGGACGATTTAAGCCAGGACAACTTAAACTTGGACGATTAGGACGATTTTAACCTGGACTATTTAAACCTGGTCGATTTAAACCAGGACAATTTATTCCAGGCCAATTTAAATCAGGACGATTTAAACCAGGCCAATTTAAACCAGGACGATTTAAACCAGTACTTCTAAGTACTTTCTGCGAGCTTCATTAAAACGCGGCCATTTAAATAATGGAAATCGTCACCCAATCCATCATATGGGCCCTATATCGCCCTTTAGATTACATTGACTTCTCAGTGAGTGTCACAGTACGTCACCAGAGACACTGGTGAAACGAGTGAACCCCTGGTTATGAAAGGGTGTATCTGCCACTTACAAAGTGGCAGATACACCCTCTCATACCAAGGACAATATACTCGTCAATTGGGAGGACGTCTCTATGACATCCAGATTATGTTGGAAGGTTGTGGTTTCAACACCGGAATCTCGCCATAGCGCATCGCTGATAGTACGATAGAAGACGTCACCTCAATGTTGGCTCAATGTTGGCACATCCTCTGCGAAGTTTGTATTTTCTCACTTGCTCAAGTCACATATGAAATAGCCGCCATACACTGCTGTTCAAACTACCTTCACATCACCCCTTGCCCATAAATGTCTAAGTCAGCTCTTTCCGCTTCATGTGAATACCTATGTTATGGGTCTACTGACATTATAAATATTTGTTTACTCTTTTAGTGCGAGGAACGACATTAGACGTCAGATTACAGACGTCAGAATCTGATGTCTAAAGTCGGTCTCCGCACTGAAAGGGTTAAGCGTATAATAGTTTCTAGGCTTTTCATTTACACTTCAAATATAACTTTTCGGATGTGAAATACTAACTTGAATTTAAAATAATTTACCACAGATTCCACAAATCTAAATAATATTCATTCACTGGAAGTTGTGGATCGCGTCAGCGAGACACAACTTCAAGTGAGTGAATATTAAATCACATAACCTGATGACTAAAGGGTTAATTAAATAAAAGCATATAACCTAGAGGTTAAAGGATTAATAAAATCTGATAACCTGGAGGTTAAAGGATTAATTTAATTTAAACTCCTGATTTCTAATTATTGACAACCATGTCAAAGATAAGGAATACGGGAATTTCGTCTCTATATCTAGCCTAACTGGTGAGTGCGCAGCACGAAAAATAAAAAACGTTTGCAGTTCTAGTCTATGGCCATGTTTACATCATATGGTCATATTAATAAGCTCAAATAAAATCACCGATTTTTTTATGATTTTAGACCTGTGGATGTCCCTTTAAGATATTGGAATAATAATTAGTCTGTTATTATGTGTGGGTTTGTCGTTAGTATTCGCATTGTACACATTGTGAGCCCATCAGCATGCGTGCATGGTCAACAAAATGTAAATATTATGATTCAGTGAAGCAAAACGATCCATCTGCTTCAACTACTTTCACTTTCACTTTTTTACTCCTAAATGAGCTAGTTTTCTGATCTCACCATTTCACCACTGCTCCATTCACCAGGTGACGCTTCATCTGCGTACTTCACACAAGGATGATATGTCATCTGGTGTGATACAACTAAAATATAAAACAAGTTATAACACCCGCTCAGTCATGCACCACGTGGCAATCGAGAAATTTTATTCGGCCCTTGTCCTGCTGAAATATGTAATTTCCAGGTTCAAATGACGAAAAAAAATATATTTCTCATGTTAGTAATTACTCTTCTTTTATATCCAATTTTAAGCGCCTTACTCTCTTGTCCCCAATATAATATACCAACCGGTTCGTTTGTTAAACGGTGGCCGATTTTGCAGACAGGTTCGTTTGTTGTGGTCAGGTTCGTTTAATAGGAAATGAGTTTTAGATGACTGAAAAAAAAATCAATTTCTAAAAACTACTTTCCGTGGACAAAATGAGAAAGATACTGACGGTGTTATGAATACCACACGCCGCAGCGGCCAGTAATTATCAGCTCTGCATGTCTACACGCGCCACCATGTGGGTAATGAGTAAAACATACGGTAATGGGATATTTTTTCCAAGAGGTACTTTTATTGTGGACAGGTGCTATTGATAAAAATATAGGATTTTTTCCAACAGGTGCTTTAATTCCGAACGCTCTTCTATTAGGCAAAAGAGAGTAATGAAAAAATGAATACCAGTTTTGTCAGTAGTGATTATTTTGGTGCGGGAAGCAAAATGATAGATGCCCATGTTATTTTGGCTATGCCTTTTAATTTTATTCTAAGAAGTAGTCATTTATATTACCGAAATACCCAGTTTTTATTATGGCAATGCCACCTAACATGATTTTAGTTGTTTATCATACCATGTATATTGACTCATATGATTTTAACAAACTAACATTCTTGTATATACATGTACATATATCTCTCTTATTACTATGACAAATAAGTCTGTAATGACTTTTATTTCTGTCAATAAAATATCTGTCTGTCTGTCTGTCTGTCTGATTATTGTTCATGTTTTTTTAAATGCTTGTGTTGTAATTCTGTGAAACTCAATGACCTTGGCCTCCTTTCTTTTCACCGAGCTGCCTAATACAATGAAGTATGGGGAGGGTTCTTATATCACCTTGTTTTCACCGAGTGACGTCACTGCGTTTCACTGAATGAAGTATGGGGGAGGGGTGTTATATAACCTTGTTTTCACCGAATGACGTCACTGCGTTTCATAGAATTACCGCTTATCATAATCATATTATAAAGGGCTGGTGGAAATTGAAACATGCTGGGTAGAAACTCTGGCATATTCCTGTGATAATATTACTTATATTATATACCTCATATATATATTTTTATGTTTTTTGATATATGTTATCAAGCTGTTATTAATATTGTATCTAGTACATTAAATAAACTGAATTAAATTGAATATTCATAAAAAGAGACATTTCCAAAGTTGAATTATTTTATTAACTGAGCACGTTTAAAAAACTATTTATCCAATTTACCCGATAAACCCTCAATATGCAGCAAAGTAATATTTCCCATCTCTGAAGAATGACTTAATTTCCTAAAAACAAAGGGTTTTAGAATTAACATTTTCATGGGACTGTTTTAATTTGTTTTTATTTGAAATGTTTATGACCTTCCTAATTCGAAGTGGCAGTGTGCCTGTAGATAAACTTTTTTTAAAAGGGGGGTTAAAATCAGGCCAAAATCATCAAAAAAGCATCGTTTTAATTTTGGCAACATGTGGACATGTCCATAGTATAGAATTGTGGAAGTCTTTTAAACGTAGCAAGTGAACCGCAAGCCCGTTTATAAATTAGTTATTCCTGTATTTCTTATTTTGACATGCATGTCTGAAATTAAATATTGTCCTTATTTATCTTTCTACTGGGAAATGCGCAACACAAAATACTGACTGTGTCTATTTTTTAGATTAAACCCGAGTGAAGGCAATTATAGAGGGATGTCATAATTAGCAGTTTAGTAAATGCTATAAAACTATTTTTTGAACTATACGATAGTTTTAATAAAATGTTAAGAGATGTTGTGGGATTAAAAAAAATAAAAAATTTCAGGAAAACCGCTTAAGAGATTACTGAGAGAACGACGAAAATCATGCCATACTGATAATATTGAGACCGTGTAATAAAGTTACGATGTGGATACAGCTGTCGACGAGGACCTCATCTTTAAACCAAACAGCTGGTCTAGTGGTATAAGGATTCGACCTTACAAAGAACGATCTAATAACAAAACGCAGCAAAACCACGATCGTCTGGATACATCGAAGTCATATCCACGTAATAATTACAGACAAGAAACAGCACATTATGCCCCTCGACATAGACCTGCACAACCTCAGAGAGACTCACAACAATCTCAACGAGATTCACATCGTCGGCAAGACAGACCCCCGCGATTTCGCAGACATCATGATGATGGTGACAGATCTGCCTATGGTCACAGACACGATGGTCATTACTACGATACACCCAGATATGATCACCACCGAACATACTAGTATCATAAACTGAACTATGATGATATTGTTACTTAACCTCTTGAATCTTAACATTCGCGGCACAGCATGACATAAATGTTGATTTTAATGTAATTTCATACAACTGTAAGGGGATTAAATCATCTTATGGTGTAATTGACAATTATTTGTAGTGCTAACAACCAGTTCTCGGACAAGCTAAACAATGGCAACGGGCTATTGTCATGTTAGTGTGCTCTTGATATAAAAACATATTTGATTTTGTGCTGCCTGTTCATATTTATATATTTGCATGTTTATTTCAGAATTTTTCATAAAATTAGGTGGTAGATCAACTGATAAACACAATTTTTCACCAATGTATACCCAGTACTCAGGTACTACCTTTTACGTTGAATTTGGCACTCCCAGTTTTCTGCTGAGGAGTTCCATCATGTGACATAAATGCGATTATATCCGAGCTTTGTGCGTTTTTTACATGCCAAAGAAACACAGAATTTGGGCTTGGCAAGGAGAAATCAAGGCAGTAAGCTTTTGGGTAAATAAACAGAAATATTGCATTTGTGTTTCATTTATTTTCACACTATGATAATGTATGTAAACATATCAGGGATGTTGAAGTATGTTGATCATTTTCTAATATTGCTCTCCGGGATTGAATTATGGGAAATTCCATTTCTCACCCAAAGCCAACCAAATTGAAACATACATGTATGTACCTTTAATTTGTACTACAGAACCTGTACCTTTAGTTAATTTATATTTATACATTATACCTAATGTAATTGACAATTTTCTGCAAGGTTCAGAATGTGATATAATTTTTGTATCTGAACATTGGTTAACTGAAAACGAGATTGCATCATTTAGACAACGTTTCACTCTGAACAACCGCTGGATGCATATGAAGTCCAGTATTAATCCCGAAGAAATCCTAGTGGGTCGTCCTCATGGAGGGATTGGATTCATTGCTAAACGCCGCAAAGACGTTGTATATAGACCAATTATAATTGACTCAAATAGAATAGCCGCTGTTCAGCTCATTTCTAATGGACAAGTGATTTTAACTGTGTATGGGGTCTATATGCCTCATTTTAATGGTCAGAGTGATCAGATTGAACTCTATAGTGAGACTCTTGATATTTTACAATCCACAATTGATAACATGTAACCATCGCCTCTGATGATAGTAGGTGATATGAATGCTGCTCTTCCTAAGGCACCTGAAATAAACAGACATTGGTACAGACAGCATCCCTATAATAAACACAGCTACATTTTATATGACTTTTTAAGAAACAATGAATTAATGGTCTCGAATTTTAATTTTCATCAAGATGTTTCTTACACATATTTTAATATAAATACACGCTCTTATATAGATCATGGTTTTACATCGGCACGTGTCAATGACATGGTGACACACTGCCACATCATGCACGATTTGCCAGCTAACGTTAGCGGCCATTTTCCATTGCATTCAACTCTTCAATTATCTATCGATGGGTCAAAAGTACCTGATAATGTATGTGGTAATAATCTCCCAAACTATCCCAGAATGAACTGGTCAGATACACGATCGTGTTTGCGGTATAAGGAGTACATTAATGATCATTCAGAATCGCTACCTGAAGTGAGCATTGACTCTGTGCAGACACATGACGAGGCGAGTAGAATAGTCGATTGTATGGCTACAGGAATGGTTAACGTGATGCACGAGTGCTGCAACAAAGTTATTATGAAGAAACAGTCTGTTTATAAAGGTCGATTTAAACCTAATAATTGGTGGAATAACGATTGTCTTGTTACACGAGACAGACAACGTTTTTGGTATGGTATATGGAGGTCGTGTGGTCGGCCTCGTGAAGGTCATGTGTATCTTTGTTATATAGAAGCAAAAAAAATGTATCGGTCAGCCTGCAACTTAGCTATGAAATCTAATATGAATGGTATTGCACATGAATTAAATCAGTTACACAGAAATAAACATATCAAGAAATTTTGGAATTTAATTCGTAAGACAAAACGGCAGAGCTCATCCAACGAGGAGATTAATATTGCAAAACTTGAAGAGCATTTTAAAAATAAGTTTTCAGATACAAGTGATAAAAGTGAGGTGGTCTCTCTCGCTGAGCGAGAAGTTCAAAATAAATACGAGAGTATTGTTAATAACTTGTGTGTGGACAAAGTCTTTACCAGACGGATGGTGAAGTACTATATTGCAAAGCTAAACTCAGGATCCTCACCTGGGATAGACGGTATAATGACTGAGCATTTGAAGTATGCAACAGAATCTAGCATTGTGAATCATCTAAGTAGTATGTTAACTTTATGTCTTAAGTTTGGAATAGTACCAAAATCTTTTTCATCAGGGTTACTTGTACCCCTACTCAAGAAACCAACACTTGACCCATCTGTACCAAAGAATTATAGGCCAGTGACTATATCATGTACATTTTTCGAAAATTCTTGAGTTATATACACTTGATGCTTCGGCGGGTCATCAATTTAGTGATTTGCAGTTTGGTTTCGTGCCTGGTAGAGGCACAAATATGGCCACCGCATTAGCGAATGATGTAATTTCATACTGTACTAAACGAGGGTCTACTGTATATGCATGCTCTCTTGACGCAGAGGGTGCATTTGATGCCGTCCCTCACTCGATTTTATTTTATAAGGCGATGGATGTCATCCCTGATCATTGTTGGTTACTTTTGGTTAATTGGTATAAATCGATAACGGTTCAAATAAAGCACAAATGTGACTTTAGTATTCCGATCAAAGTATGTAAAGGTACACGCCAAGGTGGCTTATCTTCTCCATTTCTTTTTAACCTTTTCTATCAAGAAATGGTCGAGTCGTTAGCTGAGTTTAATGTAGGAATTAAAATTAACGGCACATCATATAATCTTTTTGTATATGCTGACGACATTTTGATATACAGTCTGACTGCTACTGGTCTGCAAACAATGATTAACGTCGCAGATAAATACATTACTGATCACGGTCTAAGGTTTAATCCGTCGAAGACTGAATGTACAATATTTGGTAAATGTCATTTAGATCCACCACCTGAATGGAGACTGGGTGGCACATATCTTGTACAGACCAATAGTGTTAACTATTTAGGTGTGACGTTATCACACTGTAAACCTCATGAACATGTTGATAAAAGAATAGTTGCATGTAGAAGAGCATATTTTGCTTTGCAGGGGGCCAGTTTCAACAACACATTAACCGACGTTGATGCCCTTAGTTATATATGGAAGGCGGCGATACGTCCTATCTTAACCTACGGTATCAATTGCATTTATTTTTCAGCAGGCGACCTTGAAAAAATTGAAAAAATACAAAGCAGACTCCTCAAGGCAGGGATAGGAATTCACAAATTTTGTAGAAGTTCACCGATTTTAAAGGCACTGAATGTCTCAAAAATTGACAATGTTATTGAAACCAGCTCATTGAAGTTGATAAGTGTTATATTTTCTAACTCTCCACGTGCCAAGACATTTTACTGTTATTTATTAAAGCAACATTGCTATGATCAATTACGTAATCATACTGATCTGATAGCCAGGGTGAGAGCCATATGCTGTAAACACAATGTATCACTCTTTAAGTATATTTTAGATACGTCATATGCTCACAGAGTACAAGTTTCCATCAAATCATCCACTACGCCGGAAGACGGATTATGTGATAGTGTTAGGCAAGTACTGCTTAGCCGTAATCCGTATGACCGGTATATTTTAAGCTTGCTGCTAAAGTCGTTTTAATACTGTTATCAATGCTGTTATTTTATAACTGTAATAATTGTATGTATGTATTGTTCTCTTCTTTGGAAGGCTGAATAAAATTTATTATTAGTATTATTATAAATACAAAATGAGTATATCGAACATAAAAAAATATACTTTTATAGCGCCTAAATCCTCGGTGATCCGAGCTCAAAGGCGCGGCAAAACATAGTCGTGATCAGACTTATATATGGTTAATCAATGTTCATCTTCATAAATCCGTTTCCAGTTGTCAAAAGACCATGGAAGAGCTAAGTCCGAAAAACTTAACCAAAAATAAGTTTTCAATTTCTTTCTGAAATTACTTATTGTTTTCACATAGCGTATTTCTAAGGGAAGCTCTTTCCAAAGTCTGGGATCCAGGTTCTAACGGGAAAGGCCCTGATGTCTATTGAAATTCTGACCCGTTGAACATGCAGCTGATCAATATCAGTACTTTTCACAATAGACAATAGACAATGGATAATAGACAATGGCCTTACTTCATAAGATGTGCATAAATGTATACATATATAATAAAGACACGTATGAATACATGCCAGGAGAGCATGTTGAAGGTGCGTAATTATCATATTATAATAAGGGATAGATGTTTTATAGATATCATTCAAAGTCATTGCTGACTCATATATCATACAAATATATATGTACATACAACTGATATAACAGGGTTAGCATCCATGTTAGTTCTGTAAGTCACATGTGAATCTACAGGATATGTACACTTAATTACAGGAATGCCTTTTATATACTTAAATACATTATATATTTACACAGCACTACACATCTCACTTTACAAAATATATAATTCTCTCAATAAACTTGCATAATTTATACCATTAATTTGTATTAGGTATATCCAATAACGATCCAAATTTTCTGATGATGGTGAACATCTTATTATTTTTCTACGTGATGTCTCAATCATTGATGCCTGAATCTTCAATAATAATAATAAGTTCTCCTATAGCGCACATACAGTGCTCTGTGCGCTTCTTGATTTTTCGCGGTTGAGAGCGTAAAGGGTTAATACTTGTCGCCCTAGGACTCAGAGTGTCATCAGCTGTTAATCAGTCACGTGACTTGAGTCGTGACGTCGCGTGACCGTGTTCACTGAGCCGTGACCATGAAGCAGGCCAGGCGTGAATAGTTAATCACGTCATGCACGAGCAAACATGAACCCTCAACCGATGCGGTTTCAATGTTGGGCCAGCGTCGTAGACGGTGGCTCAACATTGAAACAGCATTGAGTTTTCACGCGAAATATATGCCCGTAAGCACAGAATTCTGAATCATTGCTGGCCAACGCCGTAGACGGCGGGCCAACATTAAGCCAGCTTTGAATCAACGTCTACCGTTGGCTGATATCGGCGTGAATATGTGGTGAGTAACGGTAACACAGAAAATACATGACACATTGCTGCAGTGCTGGCATAATGTTGGGCCAACATTGCAAACTATGGGCCTGCATTAAACCAGCTTTGGTTCAACATGTCTAATGCTGTTAGAAAGTATACTGCCACGCCTTCAACACGTTAATCATCTCTCAACTAATGAGTGAGTGAGTGAGTGAGTGAGTGAGTGAGTGAGTGAGTGAGTGAGTGAGTGAGTGAGTGAGTGAGTGAGTGAGTGAGTGAGTGAGTGAGTGAGTGAGTGAGTGAGTGAGTGAGTGAGTGAGTGAGTGAGTGAGTGAGTGAGTGAGTGAGTGAGTGAGTGAGTGAGTGAGTGAGTGAGTGAGTGAGTGAGTGAGTGAGTGAGTGAGTGAGTGAGTGAGTGAGTGAGTGAGTGAGTGAGTGAGTGAGTGAGTGAGTGAGTGAGTGAGTGAGTGAGTGAGTGAGTGAGTGAGTGAGTGAGTGAGTGAGTGAGTGAGTGAGTGAGTGAGTGAGTGAGTGAGTGAGTGAGTGAGTGAGTGAGTGAGTGAGTGAGTGAGTGAGTGAGTGAGTGAGTGAGTGAGTGAGTGAGTGAGTGAGTGAGTGAGTGAGTGAGTGAGTGAGTGAGTGAGTGAGTGAGTGAGTGAGTGAGTGAGTGAGTGAGTGAGTGAGTGAAACAAATAATCATTTTGATAGTAAAGCAAATAGGTACAATTTTGCATGTACCGCTACCATTTTTGCAATTGCGTTTAGAATGACTGGTCAATTATTCTATTTCCCCAGCACTCAGAGTGTTAATAATACCGAGTACCGTTAGCTCTAAAGTTTCTGACGTTTAAAGAAGTTTCCTGCGCTCAAATAATTAAAAATAACTAAGACATTTATGATGATTTCAAATTGAAAAAAACTCTATGGTTTATACGAAAATATTTTAGGGGTTTTGTCAAGTTAAAAAATTGAAAACTCGGAAGTAAAAAATGAAATGAAATGAAATGAATCGGGCTTTAGGCCACCTTTGTGCACATATAGGCTAAACTGGGCCAGGAGAACCTCCTGAGGATGGTGAGATGATTGAGATGACACTGTCCTCCAGACACAGGACTCGAAATTCGAGCCCTGGCGGTCTGAGGCCGAGCACGCTACCTCTCGGTCACGGAGGCTCCCCACAATACTAACTTTCACACGTGGATGGGGAAGAAACATTTTTGTTTCTTTCAAACCGCCGAGACCGGGAACCGAACCCCGAACTCTGGCGTGAAAGGCAGCGGTGCTAACCACTACCCTAGGGCCCTCGGAAAATATTTTAGGGGTTTTGTTAAGTTAAAAAAAAAAAAAAATCCGAGAAAAACTCGGAAGTGGGTAGGTGGGTTAAGCCCGAACGCGGATTTTTATTTTTTTGGGGGACATTTGGTTTTTTTTTGTGTTTTTCATGTTGTTTTCATGTTTCCAAATGTTTCAAAAAAAAATCAAAAATTGGATAGGGGAGTGGGTTGGTTGGTGTCTGACCAATCCGAGTTTTTCTCGGATTTTTAAATTTTTTTACCTTGACAAGACCCCTTAGCGTTATAAGGGTTAATGCCCTAAGGGTGAATGTTGGGCGCCCGGCTTTAAAACAGCATTGTTTTAATGATTACATGAATTACGGTCGGCATTCAGACCCTGGGGGGGGGGGGGGGGGGCAACGGTTGCACCCACTCTAGTGTCGTGAACACTGATATTTTGACAGCTCAGAATTTCAGCCATGGTTTTAATTCTATGTATATTTTCATCTGATTTTACCTCGTGACGTTAGTCTATTGTCAAAACAATATATGAGGATATAATAATTATCCTTGTGATGTGGTTAACATTCTTATGTTAACCTTTGTCCTGCTAGGACCGCATATACTAGTATACAGTTCCAAACCTGCATTTACCAATGTCACCTTCATCCACTACAAGCCGCAAATTGCTTCCGCAATTCTCGACTTGTCGTGGATGAAGATGACTTGAAGTGGGTGATAGCCTAAAAAATATATTGTTAATATTAAAACTGTTCCGTGAAAATATTAATTCTAAAACGCCTAGAAAATTAAGTCATACTTCAGAGATGCGAAATGTTCGGTTTATGCATTGTGAGAGTTTAAAGGGTAAATTTCACAAATAGTTTTTAGAACGTGTCAAGTACGGGTTCAACATACGGTTTAACAATGAAACTGCATGGCTAAGGTTTTGGTGAAAACGAAATTACGTTTTTCTAGATGAAATATTCACCAATTTTATGTACAGTATTATAAGTCCAAGAAAGAACTGAATTACTATAGAGTACAAATACATTCGTTGATCTGAATATACCCGGCGCTGCGCGCCTCGTACATTCGGATCTACGAATATATCGAATTTCGTTATTTCTCCTTTACTTAGAGTTAAGGTTGTGAATATACAATGCTCCAAACTGTTCAAAAGCATGGAGTGTGCAGTGCTGTCTGTGATACTGTGCGCTATAAAAAATCCTTGAAGTCATTCAATAAGAGTAGGGCCTAGTCCCGTCATCGGGCTTCCTTCTGTCGCGATACTGCCATGATTGTGCAGAAAGCGACGTAAAGCAATATTCACTCAGTCACTTGGAGTGAAGTGGAAAATCGCTAAAATATTGACCGGTGAATTGTGTTGTCGCCCAGTACAGTGTACTGTATAGATAGGTGTGCATCAGAGCGTAGCTATACCGTATGTTACACACGTAGTGCAGGACGTCATTGTCAACATTCCTCCCCCCCCCCCCCCGAGATGACTGATAGTGACACTGACCGTGTCATGTCACTGTGCTCACACAGAGTATAACGTGTTGTTTATGTGAGTGTCATTATTCGGACTGATAGACGGGATATAGAGGTGTGAGGACTCAAAAACCAGGCAGGTAGGGAGGTGTTACACGGAGAGGCCTAGAACACATGGTCAGCTGTCAACATAACGGGACGGATAACAACAGGATAATCTAAGACCAGGTGAGTAGTAGCAGACAAACAGACAGATATTTTATTGACAGAAAAGAAAAGTCATTACAGACTTATTTGTCATAGAAATGAAAGAGATATATGTACATGTATATACAAGATTGTTAGTTTGTTAAAATCATATGATAATATACATGGTATGACATACACAACTAAAATCATGTTAAGTGGCATTGCCAAAATAAAAACTGGGTATTTCGATAATATAAATGACTACTACTAAAAATGAAATAAAAGGCATTGCCAAGATAACATAGAGGTCTATCATTTTGTTTCCCGCACCAAGAGGCCTAGAACACATGGTCAGCTGTCAACATAACGGGACGGACAACAGCGCGATCATATGAGACAAAATGAAATGAATCGGGCTTTAGGCCACCTTTGTGCACATATAGGCTAAACTGGGCCAGGAGAACCTCCTGAGGATGGTGAGATGATTGAGATGACACTGTCCTCCAGACACAGGATTCGAAATTCGAGCCCTGGCGGTCTGAGGCCGAGCACGCTACCTCTCGGTCACGGAGGCTCCCCACAATACTAACTTTCACACGTGGATGGGGAAGAAACAATTTTTTTGTTTCTTTCAAACCGCCGAGACCGGGAACCGAACCCCGGACTCTGGCGTGAAAGGCAGCGGTGCTAACCACTACCCTAGGGCCCCCGCCCATCATATGAGACAAGGTAAGAGCCTGAATGTATAACACGAGTAAGGTTATTAACAATCAACCAGCACCTGGGGCAGGTAGGGCGCTGTTATAACTAGAGGCACATAACGGATAAAAACACAATCATATAAGACCAGGTAAGACGCTAAATGTACCCGAGTAATGCATGTTATTATTAAGAATAAATAGGCCACACCTGGGGCAGGTAGGACGCTGTTATAACTAGAGGAACGGATAGAAACACGATCATATAAGACCAGGTAAGACGCTGAATGTACCCGAGTGATGCATGTTATTATTAACAATAAATAGGCCACACCTGGGGCAGGTAGGACGCTGTTATAACTAGAGGAACGGATAGAAACACGATCATATAAGACCAGGTAAGACGCTGAATGTACCCGAGTGATGCATGTTATTATTAACAATAAATAGGCCACACCTGGGGCAGGTAGGACGCTGTTATAACTAGAGGCACATAAAGGATAAAAACACGATCATATAAGACCAGGTGAGACGCTGAATGTACCCGAGTAATGCATGTTATTATTAACAATAAATAGGCCACACCTGGGGCAGGTAGGCAACTGTTACATACATAGAGTGACGCAGAATAGAGATTATATATAACACATGGTTGGCTGTTAACCCTTTCAGTCCTGACTTTACATTGTCATATTCATCCAATACAAGCCGCGAATTGCTGCCGCAATTCTCGACTTGTAGTGGATGATGATGATTTGATGTGGTTTAAAAAAAAGAAGAAAATTGCCATGTATTGGTAAATCAGTTTCATGGAAATGTTCGTTCTAAAACCCTTTGTTGTGGGAAAAATAGTCTGTTTTAGTGATGTGAAATGATGCATTAATGCATCATGAGGGCTTAAAGGGTTAACAAACATAAAGGATAACAATGATATAAGACAAGCTCTGCTGTTATAACTGACGTATAACACATGGTGGTAACATAACGGGTAACGATGATATAAGAGCTCTGCTGAATATATAACACGAGTGTCAACCAACACCTGGGGCAGGTAGGGCGCTGTTATAACTGGCGTATAACACATACTGTTAACAAATATAACGGATAACAATGATATAAGACAAGCTTTGCTGAATATAACACGAGTGTTAACCAACACATGGGGCAGGTAGGGCGCTGTTATAACTGACGTATAACACATGGTATTAACAAACATAACGGATAACAATGATATAAAAGCTTTGCTGAATATATAACACGAGTGTCAACCAACACATGGGGCAGGTAGGACGCTGTTATAACTGACGTATAACACGAGTGTCAACCAACACATGGGGCAGCAGGTAGGGCGCTGTTATAACTGACGTATAACATATGGTGGTAACATAACGGATAACGATGATATAAGAGCTCTGCTGAATATATAACACGAGTGTCAACCAACACATGGGGCAGGTAGGGCTCTGTTAGAACTGACGTACAACACATGGTGTTAACAAACATAACGGATAACGATGATATAAGACAACCTCTGCTGAATATATAACACGATTGTCAACCAACACATGGGGCAGGTAGGGCGCTGTTATAACTGACGTATAACACATGGTGTTAACAAACATAACGGGTAACAATGATATAAGACAAGCTCTGCTGAATATATAACACGAGTGTTAACCAACACATGGGGCAGGTAGGGCGCTGTTATAACTGACGTATAACACATGCTGTTAACAAACATAACGGATAAAAATGATATAAGACAAGCTTTGCTGTTATAACTGACGTATAACACATGGTGTTAGCAAACATAACGGATAACGATGATATAAGACAAGCTCTGCTGTTATAACTGACGTATAACACATGGTGTTAGCAAACATAACGGATAACGATGATATAAGACAAGCTCTGCTGTTATAACTGACGTATAACACATGGTGTTAGCAAACATAACGGATAACGATGATATAAGACAAGCTCTGCTGTTATAACTGACGTATAACACATGGTGTCAACAAACATAACGGGTAACGATACGATGACAAGGTAAGACTCTGAATGTATACGAGTAATGTTATTAAGAATCAACCACCACCTACACTCTGAACAAAATAGGTTCTTTAGAAGGAACCCTTCAGTACTATTACCATGCAACCCCAGGAGAACCCTTGCAGGGTTCTCCTGGGGTTGCATGGTAATAGTACTAAAGGGTTCTTTTTGATGAACCTATATTGTCTAGAGTGTAGGACAGGTTAGGGGTTATACCTAGCGTCCTATTCTGTGAAACTCAATGACCTCGACCTCCCTTGTTTTCACCGAGCTGGGTAATACAATGAAGTATGGGGGAGAGTTCTTAAATAACCTTGTTTTCACCAAGTGACGTCACTGCGTTTCACAGAATGAAGTATGGGGGAGGGGGTGCTATATAACCCTGTTTTCACCGAGTGACGTCACTGCGCTTCACAGAATAACACATGTTGAGCTGTTAACAACAAGTAACAAGTAACAAGTATTTATTGCTGATGGTTCCTGTGTGAGGAACATGACAGAAGAGCCAGGAAATCGCTGGCACCATATAGTACAATACAGTGCATATTATAATTCTATTTACAATTGTAATGATTTATACAAGAATCAGTGGATTAGCTGGTATTATTTATTGTTAAGAACACTTTAAAACTTTGCGATAATCACTTTCACGAAAAAACTTAACTGCAGTACATTATTATAATCGTTTTGCTTGAATAATTGTTCCAGTTGAATAGTGGAAGGTCTTTTCCAGAATTTGACATTTATATATTTTTTTTAACAAACATAACGGTTACGTAACGGCCGTCATAACAACAGGATGATATAAGACGAGGTAAGAAGCTCTGATGAATACCATGAGTAATCTTATTAAGAATAAATAGGCCACACCTGGGTCAGGTAGGGAACTGTTACATACATAGAGTCACCCAGAATAGAGATTATATATAACACATGTTGAGCTGTCAACAAACCTAACGGATAAAAACACCACTCTCATCTTCATTTATCCAGTTGTCTGCCGGTGGTCTGATGGTCTGACCTGATGGGGCAGGATGCACCACTCTTTGCTTATACTGTTTTTAAGACGCGTGTTAATGTTAACCCTTTCAAGCCTGAGTTTACCATTTCATTTTTATCCACTACAAGCCGCGAATTGCTGTCGCAATTCTCGACTTGTAGTGGATGAAAATGACTTAGAAGTGGGTGAGAAATGAAAAAAATATACTGTTATTTTTAAAACAGTTGTATTAAAATTTTTGTTCTAAAACCACCAGGTTTCAGGAAACTAAGCCATTCTTCAGAGATACGAAATGATGCATCGTGAGGACTTAAAGGGTTAAACTAGAGTACGATTACCCGTTATTAACAGTAAATAAACGAGAGAGAAAGAGAGCGTTGTTAAACTTATAACATAAGCCTAACACACGTTAACAAACGTATAGAATAACAACGCCACACAACGCCACACAACACCACACAACACCACACAACGCCACACAACACCACACAACACCACACAACACCACACTTTGTAAAGGTCAATTTGAGAGATGTATATTTTTAATAAATAGACATATATTTCGTCATTTAAAGCTTAAAATTAATTTAAAAATATAAACAAACAATTCAAACAATAAATACGCCCACATTTAGGGCAGCTAAGATGTTGTTACACCTGGATTATTACCCATGGTGGGATGTTAGCAGATAGCCACAGCACAATTATCAGTGCTTAGGCCTATAACAGCCAGAGAATGTAAGTTAGACTAAGATTCCCCGTTTTTAACAATAAATAGACGAGATAGAGGGCTGTTATTCTACATATGACACACCTGGGGCCGCTATATACACCCTGATATCAGGACACCTGGGGCCGCTATATACACCCTGACATCAGGACACCTAGGGCCGCTATATACACCCTGATATCAGGACACCTAGGGCCGCTATATACACCCTGATATCAGGACACCTGGGGCCGCTATATACTCCCTGATATCAGGACACCTGGGGCCGCTATATACACCCTGATATCAGGACACCTGGGGCCGCTATATACAGCCTGATATCAGGACACCTGGGGCCGCTATATACACCCTGATATCAGGACACCCGGGGCCGCTATATACACCCTGATATCAGGACACCTGGGGCCGCTATATACACCCTAATATCAGGACACCTAGGGCCGCTATATACACCCTGCTATCAGGACACCTGGGGCCGCTATATACTCCCTGATATCAGGACACCTGGGGCCGCCATATACTCCCTGATATCAGGACACCTGGGGCCGCTATATACACCCTGATATCAGGACACCTGGGGCCGCTATATACAGCCTGATATCAGGACACCTGGGGCCGCTATATACACCCTGATATCAGGACACCCGGGGCCGCTATATACACCCTAATATCAGGAAACCTGGGGCCGCTATATACACCCTGACATCAGGACACCTAGGGCCGCTATATACACCCTGATATCAGGACACCTAGGGCCGCTATATACACCCTGATATCAGGACACCTGGGGCCGCTATATACTCCCTGATATCAGGACACCTAGGGCCGCTATATACACCCTGATATCAGGACACCTAGGGCCGCTATATACACCCTGCTATCAGGACACATGGGGCCGCCATATACACCCTGATATCAGGACACCTGGGGCCGCTATATACACCCTGATATCAGGACACCTAGGGCCGCTATATACACCCTAATATCAGGACACCTGGGGCCGCTATATACACCCTGATATCAGGACACCTGGGGCCGCTATATACACCCTGATATCAGGACACCTAGGGCCGCTATATACACCCTAATATCAGGAAACCTGGGGCCGCTATATACACCCTGATATCAGGACACCTGGGGCCGCTATATACACCCTGATATCAGGACACCTAGGGCCGCTATATACACCCTGATATCAGGACACCTGGGGCCGCTATATACAGCCTGATATCAGGACACCTGGGGCCGCTATATACACCCTGATATCAGGACACCTAGGGCCGCTATATACACCCTGATATCAGGACACCTGGGGCCGCTATATACAGCCTGATATCAGGACACCTGGGGCCGCTATATACCCTGATATCAGGACACCTGGGGCCGCTATATACACCCTGATATCAGGACACCTGGGGCCGCTATATACAGCCTGATATCAGGACACCTGGGGCCGCTATATACACCCTGATATCAGGACACCTGGGGCCGCTCTATACAGCCTAATATCAGGACACCTGGGCCGCTATATACACCCTGATATCAGGACACCTGGGGCCGCTATATACACCCTGATATCAGGACACCCGGGGCCGCTATATACACCCTGACATCAGGACACCTGGGGCCGCTATATACACCCTGATATCAGGACACCTGGGGCCGCTATATACACCCTGATATCAGGACACCTGGGGCCGCTATATACTCCCTGATATCAGGACACCTGGGGCCGCTATATACACCCTGATATCAGGACACCTGGGGCCGCTATATACTCCCTGATATCAGGACACATGGGGCCGTTATATACAGCCTGATATCAGGACACCTAGGGCCGCTATATACACCCTGATATCAGGACACCTAGGGCCGTTATATACACCCTGATATCAGGACACCTAGGGCCGCTATATACACCCTGATATCAGGACACCTGGGGCCGCTATATACACCCTGATATCAGGACATCTAGGGCCGCTATATACACCCTGATATCAGGACACCTAGGGCCGCTATATACACCCTGATATCAGGACACCTGGGGCCGCTATATACACCCTGATATCAGGACACCTGGGGCGCTATATACACCCTGATATCAGGACACCTGGGGCGCTATATACACCCTGATATCAGGACACCTGGGGCCGCTATATACACCCTGATATCAGGACACCTGGGGCCGCTATATACACCCTGATATCAGGACACCTGGGGCCGTTATATACACCCTGATATCAGGACACTCGTTTTTTTTTGCAGGGGGAATTTTTTGTTGTTGTTGTTTTCATGTTTCCTAATGTTTCAAAAAAAATAGATATGGGGGTGACCAATCCGAGTTTTTCTCGTATTTTTTGATTTGTTTTAACCTGACAAGAGTCCTAAGCAGATCAAAGCATGTTAGAATATACTGTGATTAAACACTGTTTCGAATGCCCCTTTTAACCAAATCTGTTGTATCGCGTAATTTATTTTTTAGTTTTACATTAAACAAATGTTGTTTATGATATTATATTTCACGTGCATAAAAACAGTTTTTATTTGTGTGTTGGCGGTAGCCATTTTGAACTTGAAGGTCAAATATAGGTCATTTTGATTTAAAAACATGAGACATAAATTTATCATTTCTCAATATTCAGAAACCAGAAATCGTACAATATTATGTAACAAAAATATAAAACAGATGTGGTTTTAGCAGCCATTTTTTTGCTTATTTGAAGGTGAATGACACAAAAGATATACTGTTAACCGACATAATCGAATTCAGCACAACAAAATTATGTAAAAACAAGCGGAAAAAATAATTGGCACTCAACTTAAATGTCGAGGAGCAAAGTTCGATGTTTTCAAAAAAGGCTGCAATGTTATATTCTCACATTGAAACATATATAGGCCTATGCCATGTACAAATCTAAATACCAGTCAGTTTTCAGCAAATACACATCTGGGTTGAGAAAACATAAGATATAGATATGGCCAATAATTATGTTTTAATAAATCGTTTCCATTGACCATGTTAACTAGCTTCTTCTGTTGTCGATTTTTATTATTTTGTAATGAAAAAACATATTTCAACGTATTTGTAAAGATAACCATTTAATCCACTGCATCATGCATCATTAGAACTGAAATGTAATTAACTTTTATATGGTATATTGCATGTGTAGATTGTTAAAATAGAATAGCAACGACAGACGTTTGCGTAACCCTATCTTTAATTGTAAACAGATTTAAGGGTACGCTATAAGGGGTCAAAATATTAAGTTCATGCCTATTTTTCTGCTGTTAACATCTCATTTAATGTTTTCGACATATCAAGGTTTAAAAAAAAGTTGGTGTGGGTGAGATGTGAGGGGGGGGGGGTGCACGTAGGGTGGTTGTAGCCCATGCCCTATTAGAACGTGTCAGTTGTACTGTCAAACGCTTGTGGAAAACGTTCGCACATATTTCATAAAAAAAATACATCAGTAAACAACGCTACGGCCAACGTCTTTGACACATGGTTACGTTCACACTTTTTTGTTTTCTATTTACTCACCTTGTATGCATGCGCTAACAGTTGTGTGCTATATCTGTATATCAACTATATAATACCCGTATTTAGAGCACGGTGCAACTCACACAATCCCCTGGCAGGTACATATAGTTATTGATTGATTTTTTAATGATTTTTTATGAATAATTTTTTAAAATTCATCTTGCTCCAGTTAAACAATAGTAATGACGGTAGGCGTGTTTATACAATTTTAGTTGCCTTTGTCCGTATGTCTCAGAGGTAAACTGATCCAAGTCAAAATGTCCCTATATAAACTGATGGGCTTTGATCACTTTAGGCCTACTATTGAAGAAAAGTTTCAATTTTGAAAGTGAAAAAATATAGGCCTTTATGTTGATGACTAATTCTCGAAATATTGAACTTATGGCTTATAGGTAGCCTATTTTAGTATATTATTTCCTATATGTTTAACTTTCCCAAAAAAAACATGAATAGCAAAAAATTGAATTTCGTACTTGGATCACTTTACCTGTGAGCCATTCAAATAATCACCCACACTTTCTAAACATAGGACCTTCTGAACAAATATTTCTGAACATAGGACCTTCTGAACATAGAACCTTCTGAACATAGGACCTTCTGAACAAAGGACCTTCTGAACATAGAACCTTCTGAACATAGGACCTTCTGAACATAGGACCTTCTGAACATAGAGCTGTAACCGAAGATAAGACATGTTGAGCTGCCAACAACCATAACGGATAATAAAAAAATATTATGATTAACACAGTGTAATATAAAACACGAGACAAGGTTATTCCCGCACTAGTAAGGTTAATGGGACTGGCCCACGCTAAAATCATCAAAAATCGGTGATTTTATTTTGGCTTCTTAATATGACCATATGATGTAAACATGTCCATAGACTAGAACTGCAAAATTTTATAATTTGTGTGCCGCGCATTAATCAGTTAGACTAGATATAGAGACGGGAATTTCGTCTCTATATCTAGCCTAACTGGTGAATGCGCAGCTCAAAAATTTAAAAAACTTTGCAGTTCTAGTCTATGGACATGTTTACATCATATGGTCATATTAAGAAGCCAAAATAAAATCACCGATTTTTTGATGATTTTAGCGTGTGCCAGTCCCTTTAACATATATATGTTAATTTTTGTAGTGCGGGGATCAACTTAGGCGTCAGAATTTGACATTTTTAGACGTCAGATTCTGACGTCTAAAGACAGCCATTATAAATATTTTATTTCTTTCAGTGCGGGGATAGACTTTAGACGTCAGTATCTGACGTCTACAGACGTCAGATTATGACGTCTAAAGACGATTCCCGCATTGTAACGATTACTGGCAGCTCAATCAGTAATAGGCCTACTATGTCAACCTTCTGTGTTTGTGCCCCACATTACTTTATACAGGTGCCGCATTTATCAAAGCATAGAAAGTACCCTTAATAAAAAATGAACCGATGTGGCTTTAATGCTGTTTAATCATTTGGTTTTAATGCTTGTCCACCGACTCCGTCGCTGGCCCAGAATTCAAACAACATTGGGCCACACTTTGTGGCAGCTGGCTATTCCCTATCAATCGCTGTCCATTGCAGAGGGCGTGGTCTATAAAAATATATTTACCCAACTTATTTTATAATTGTGCTATTAAATGTCATATAGTACAATCATGTTAAACGATGTTTTATTAACATGTTAATAAAACATCGTTCCTTGAAGTTGATGTTATCTCGACGCTCATGAATATAATGAGAAATACATGTATTACATAAACATATATCTATCATTATAGCATCATTAACATATATATTTCGTTTAATTATTTTAAAACATTTAATGCTTGTACATATATTTAAACCATTTTCTATTTTACCATATTATACACTGTATAATATAATATAATGTTCATCTTAATGACGCATAAGTCTACATAGACTTCCCGTCGCCGATAAATATCTATCAATCATAATACAAAATTTGAATGCAAAGCAGAACACACTCTGCAGCCCATAGCCTATTAACCCTTTCAAGCCTGAATTTACCATAGTCATCGTCATCCACTACAAGCCGCGAATTGCTGTAGCAATTCTCGGCTTGTAGTGGATGAAGAGGACTTGAAGTGGGTTGCAAATTAAAGAAAGTTACCATGCTTTTGTAAAGCAGTTTCATGGAAATTTTTGTTCTAAAACCCTTGGTTGTAGGAAAATAAAGTCTGTTTTCAGGGATGTAAAATTATGCTTTAATGCATCGTGAGGACTTAAAGGGTTAAGCAATTAAATGTCGTCATAAAACGTCCTTCTGGATTCAAAGTGTCACATCTGCCACTTGTTAAAGTAGCAGATCTGACACTTCATGTGCAACATGACTATAATTAAATACCTTTATTATCTTATGCCTAATTTATTGATTGAATGTCTCTTCAGATCCCATTGAATAATACCTATGGATTACAAAGTGTCACAGAGAGAGGGAAATACGTGATTATAACGACCTTCGGAGCCCCGCGGCGCACCTGGAGCCATACGGCACCCTCTGATTACTAAAGGATTATTCTCATTTCAACGTTGATTACAGCACGATAATTAGCGCCTGGAATACATAACGTGCTGTGAGGAATATTGCTTCTAATTTCAGGATAGATTTTGATGATTATTTTGCCTTTAGCCCAGAAAGTGTTTAATTTATATGAAGGCGCTAGATTTATACAAAAAATCTAATTATTTATTTTCAAAGGAAGGCGACTGTACCATCTGTTGGGGAAGTCGGACCCGGTGAAATCGGATTATACCTTCGATCTGGTCACCTCGGCCTGTTGAATCTGGATTACTAATGCCACGTGTGTGATTTGTGTGATTTCGTCTTAATCTGGTGAATTCGGCCCATCAGGATGACGGATTACGACATGATCGGCACCGGGGACGCTCGGTCCACGGCGGGACACGCGGCTTACGTCATTAAAGGAACAGACGACCGCTGGGTTCAAATCCAAATGAACACGTTCACCAACTGGGTGAACGAGCAGCTAAGATCTGTGGAGCTCAAGGTACGTGGCGTGTATCATGTGTATAGTTAGACTTAACCTTTGCAGAGCTAACTATTTTCATATAAACCTTAGAGATCAAAGGGTTTTTTTCAATTTGTAATCACCATAAATGTCTTAGTTAGCTCTTTCTGATTCATTTAAATACCTATGTTATGGGTCTACAGCCATAATAAATATTTCTACTCGTACAGTGCGGGGATCGACTTTAGACGTCAGAATCTGACGTCCACAGACGTCAGATTCGGACGTCTAAAGTCGATCCCCGCGCTGTAAGGGAGTACAGGAAGAACGTGTCTGCTCAATTTTCTGGCGAAACATCATTTAGTGTTAAAATGTAATGTTTTTGCTGATATTAGAGTTGATTATATAAAAAGTATTGTGTGTAATATAGCTCCGATTTCATTAATCTAACTTCAGGAGAAAAAAATACTTTTGTGATTACCAAATTTTGAAGAGAAACAAATAAATTGTATATGCAGAACTCGGTCAGGGAGAAATTAATGTTTATATTATTAATACCAATTTCTTCGGCATACTGTATACGTTATACTTGTTATTATCTTGTATAAACTGATAAAGTGACATTATAAGCATAGTTAGCCCGGCATATTATATTGTTCATGATCATTTATCATATTTATTTTTATGTTGTGTATGTATATGTATATATGCATGTCACTATAATCTGATAATATATAAATACTTACTTAATAGCACCACTGGTCAGGATGGGTTACAGAGTGAGTTATGAAGAGTTACACAGATGATAGTCCGAGCTAGTGCTTCTATAAAAATGACCTAACCTTCTTTTGTTACATATACAATGTTTTTTTGATAATTCTTATAGATTTTTTTGTGCTGAAATTAAATCCGATGAGTGCCAGCTTGAAAAGTTTGCGCATTTTTGTATATTCAAGGTCAAAGGTCAATTTCAAGGTCAAATATGCTTTTTCAACAAACGAAGCTATGAACAAGTGTAATACCCCTTTTTTATGTGATTTTGACTAAGCAATCCATTTCTGAAATTATTTTGATTATTCAAGGTCATCTTTAAGGTCAAAAGGTCAATTTGAAGGTCAAGTAAGCGAAAATATCATTGTTAACAAGTAACACTAGGAACATGTGTAATAACGCTTTTTCATGGGATTTTGACTGAAAAATCCATTTATAGTGTTATTTTGGAGATACAAGGTCATCTTTAAGGTCGTAAGGTCAATTCCAAGGTCAAAATGTAAGAAACATTAATTTTAAGAAAGAAAAATAGGAAGAAATCTTATAGGTGTTTTTCGTGTGATGTTGACCTCTTTTTTGTGTCATTGTGATTAAATAAACTATTTCTGGCACTATTTTGCTCTTCAAGGTCATCTTCAAGGTCAAAAGGTCAATTTCAAGGTCAAGTGAAGGAAAATATGACTTTTAACTAATGAAGCTAGGAACATGGGCAATACCTCTTTTTCATGTGATTTTGACTGAAAAATCAATTTTTTTCTATTTTCTCGGTCATTTGAGGTCACCCTCAGGGTCAAAAGGTCAACTTCAAGGTCAAATATGATTTTTGGCGTATAAGCTAAACTTTGGAGTGTGTATAATACCTAGCTGAGATGTGATTTTGATTGGATAATCTAATTATTTTGGGTTTAAAAGGCATTAAAGGGCAACGGAGAGGCATTATAGTGCGACGGAAAACTTTAAACGTTGATGAAGAGGCGTTAAAGGGTAATGAGAAGGTGTTGTAGGATAATGAGAAGGCACTAACGGACAACAGGAATGCATATTAAAGGGTAATGAGGAGGCGTTAAAGGGCGACAGAGAGGCGTTAGAGTGAGACTGGGTGTATTATAAGGTGGCAGAGGGATACTAAGGGGCTATGGAGAGGCGTTAAAAGGCTACCAGGAAGCATTAAATGACAATGGGAATGCGTTAAAGGGCGATGGAGCAGCATTGAAGGGTGATGGAAACACGGTCGCACTTTCACGATTTTTTCGTCATCTTTTATGCGTTTTTGTAGGGATTTTAGTTTAACGCCTTTTTGATGCAATTGAAGGCCTTTTCATTGCCCTTAAAAGCATCTTCTTCGCCCTAAAAGCACTTTTAGTTTAACTTTTCGTTGTAATTAAAGGCCTTTCCGTAGCCCTTTGACGACCCTTCTTTGTCCTGAATACATATCCATTACCCTTTAACACCTCTCCGTCGCCATGTAACCCATTGACTACCGCAATAAATTGCTGCAGCACTCTTGCAGAGACCAGATTAATTGATAACGTCATATTTATCTCATGTGATCAATCCCAAATCCCGAATACATCCGGGACTGGTTCCTACCGGCCTAACGCTTTCAAGCCTAAATTTATCATTGTCATCTTCATCCACTACAAGCTGCGAATTGCTGTCGCAATCTCAGTTTGAAGTGGATAAAGATGACTTGAAGTGGGTGACAGATACAGAGAAATATATCGTTATTATTAAAAGAGTTGTATGAAAATGTTGATTCTAAAACCCCTAGGCGAATGAAATAAAGTGATTCTTCAGAGATGCAAAATGATGCATTTATGCATCATGAAGATCCAATGGGTTAACACCTCTCCATCAATATTTAACGCCTCCCCATCAAATTTTAACGCCTAAGCATCGCAATTTTACGCATCTGCGGCGCCTCTCCATTGCCCTCCATGCCTTCCGTCATCCTTAGTGCCTCTCCGTCATATAATTTATGATGAACTCTGTCAGGTTTGGTAACCCACGGGTTTGTCACAAATTCCCGGCAATGAAACGCTACACTCACCCAACGTTGGCTTAATGTTGGACCAGCGTCGCAGACTTACTGGCTGGTTGTGGTTGGTTAGTTGATCGATCGATCGATCGATCGATTGAATGAATGAATGAATGAATGAATGATTGATTGATTGATTGATTGATTGATTGATTGATTGATTGATTGATTGATTGATTGATTGATTGATTGATTGATTGATTGATTGATTGATTGATTGATTACTTGATTGATTGATTGATTGATTTTTTGATTGATTGATTGATTGATTGATTGATTGATTGATTGATTGATTGATTGATTGATTGATTGATTGATTGATTGATTGATTGATTGATTGATTGATTGATCGATCGATCGATCGATCGATCGATCGGTCGATCGATCGATCGATTGATTGATTGATTAATTGATTGATTTGTCATCTAATTCACATTTTATTTTAGCACTCAGTTTAGTTATTATGTATAAAGAACAGAGCTTCTGGCTGATGTGAATTTTACTTTCGTACCTTGACGTCAGTTACCAATTTAAACAAGACATTCACAAGATGTTAATTCAATGTTGGGCCAGCGTCGCAGACGTTGGACCAACATTGAACCAACATTGGGCGAGCGTCTCGTGTTTGCTGTGGGCCTTATTGCCATTATTACCAATAGAATCCAAAATAAAACACCCCGATGTTAAATCAACATTGGTGGATTTTTTATGAAATTGAAAATATTGTATTGGGATATATCGGTAATATGAGATAGAAGTGCATATGAGATAGAAGTGCAATTGAAAACACTTTGACATGACCATGACGGCAGAAATCATTATCAGATGAGGCCTGCTCAAATCTAAAATAGAAAACGAGAAAGAATAATTTCGAATGGTGGACGTGCAGGAGGGCAAGGCTATTATTCACATGACAGGGAAGTATGTGTATTGCCGGCATACAGTGTGGGATATATAGCAGGGCGTGTCAAGGTATCATACTGTATAACTCGTTAAAGTCCCCCACTCTGATCATAAAACTACTATGATGCTGATAAATGGAAATAGTTATTGATAAAGCCATAAACCGTTTGTACAGAGGGGCAACACGGGAACCGGACTGACAGTACAGATCCTAACCCCTACAGCTCGGAAACATATTGACAAAAAATATAGGTACCAAAGGGTGGTTTACTTCGCAAACACCAGAAATAGCGTAGTTGTCTCTTTCAGCTTCATTTCGATACATATTTTATGAGTCCACATTCATTTATACATTTTTACCTTTACAGCAGATACTTTAATGTAAGCGATGGTAATTAAGGGGTGATAATTAAGGGGTGCTGATTTAGGGAGTGGTAATTTAGGGAACGGGGATCTACTTTTGGCGTGAGAATGTGACGTCAAAAGTCGATCCCCATGCTGAAGAGGTTAAAATCATCCATCCTACACATAAAATATCCACTTTACAACTAAATTGAGACAATTATTATCTTCATGCATTGATAATTTATTCTATTTTGCATCGAACGTCTTTCGGGTATCAACAAGACATGTTATAATCAGTACAATATAATATCATGAGTAGCTTATGAGAGTCCATAATATGACATGGCCTGTTTTATTGAATTGGAAAAAAACATCTGCTTGTTTACATGAATTCTTTGCTCATTTGTTTTACAAATGTTTTGTTGATTCATTTCTTCATTGATTCAATAATTATTTCAATTATTTATTCATTCATTGATTCAATTATCTGTCCATTTGTTCCTTTGTTCATTGATTGATTGATTGATTGATTGATTGATTGATTGATTGATTGATTGATTGATTGATTGATTGATTGATTGATTGATTGATTGATTGATTGATTCATTGATTCATTGATTCATTCATTCATTCATTCATTCATTCACTCGCTCGTTCGCTCGTTCGTTCATTCCGTCCGTATGTCTTTGACTGAACTGATATATCAGGTAGAGAACATCCCTACGGACTTCTGTGATGGCCGCCCTGATGGAAGTTGTCCGTCCGTCCGTCTGTCTTTGTCAGCTGCATGGTTCCCCTATTTAATACCTTTCAGGTAGAAGACATTCGTACAGATTTCTGTGTCGGTATTAGTCTGGCCGCCCTGATGGAGGTTGTCCGTCCGTCTGTCCATCTCTGACTGCTCTGGTTACTTTATTTTAATACCTTTCAGGTAGAGGATATCCGTACAGACTTCTGTGACGGCATCCGCCTCGCGGCCCTCATGGAGGTTGTCCAGGGTAAGAGGATCGGGAGGATTATCAAGAAGCCCCTGAACCAGCACCATTACCTGGAGAACGTCAACCTGGCCCTGAAGGCAATGACCAACGACAACATCAAACTCGTCAATATAGGTCAGTGATATAACAATAACATGATTTTGTAGCGCGATAGGCTGTTTTATCGCCCGACGCAGATGCCAGCAGCCCGAGACGGAGTCGAGGGATGCTGTCATCTGTGGAGGGCAAGAAAAGTAAGATGATTTGGAGGATCATCAAGAAACCTCTAAACCAGCACCATTATCTGGAGAGCGTCAACCTGGCCCTGAAGGCCATGACAAACGACAACATCAAACTCGTCAATATAGGTCAGTAATAAATACTAATATTAGGCTCGTCAATATAGGTCAGTGATAAACTACAACATCAAACTCGTCGATATAGGTCAGTGATATATGACAACATTAAGGGGACTTAGTTTTAGTCAGTTGTCACAAATTCAAACAATATTAAGTGTATCAACTTTTAATAAATGGTAACTTTTATTGCTAAAATACTTTAGTCTAATAGCATGAATAGTATTTTAACAATAAAAAATCAAATTTACCAATATACTGTCGAAATGCCAGGCCAGTTTAGACTTTTTGAAGATCATGACTAGAGCTAGGTGTTGGGCTATTCCCTTATTCCTGGCAACGCTGAAAGATTTTTGGATAGACCATCTGACCAATTATCTTTTTTTTCAATTTGAAAACATCATAAATATCCAGGTTAGATCTTCCTGCTTTATTTGAATACCTATGTTATGGGTCTACGGTGAATATGTTTACTCTTTCAGTGCGGGGATCGACTTTAGACGTCAGAATCTGACGTCTAAAGTCGATCCCCGCACTGTAAGGGGCTTGTCAATATAGGTCAGTAACACTGACATGGGAGAGCAAACAGCTGTAACTGAGAATTAAAATAGAAGCAGCTACTGCTTTTTGCATCTACATCATACAAAACGTAGTAATTGCTTATTTGAAAAGAAAACAGTTGCATCCGTTTGCATTTGGATCATGCAAATGCAAAACGTAGCAACTGACTACTTCATAAATGAACAGTTGCTAGCTTTTGTATTATACCCTGGTGCAGTGGGTGAAGCCAAGGAATATATCAATCTTATATATTCCTTGGTAAAGCTGCCTGCTTGGAAAGTCGAAGATGGCCGGTTCAAACTCCACTCTGGCCTCCAAGTTTCAAAGAAACAAAATGTTTCATCCCCGCGCACTCGTAAAGATTCAATATTGTGGGGAGCCTCCGTGACCGAGAGGTAGCGTGCTCGGTCTCAGTCCGCCAGGGCTCGAATTTCGACTCCTGTGTCTGGAGGGAAGTGTCATCTCATTCATCTCACCGAGGAATATATAAAACTTATATATTCCTTAATCTCACCATTCTCAGGAGGTTCTCATGGCCTTATTGAGCCTATATATGTACACAAAGGTGGCCTAAAACCCCATTTCATTTCATTTTTTATACAGACAAAAAACAGTAACTGCTTATTTTCCGAGCTACTGCTGTTTGTTCGTGAAAAGTCAAACAGCAGTAACTGCTTACTTTTCAAAAACAGTTTGTGTAGTTTGCAATTGCATCATCTGGCAGAATACATGGACGCGTAACAAGACTTCATTGACACTTGTTTCTACAGTATCCCGTTAAACCTGCATGGTGCACATTTGCACACCTTTGTTAAGGTGTTTTATTTTTTGCTTGGATTTTGATCTGAGACAGCATTTATTTTACTCAGCAAAAGCAGTGAATTAAATGTGATCAAATAATGCTTCTAACATGCGCGCTCGACAGTTACGAGAAAATGGTTAACCCTTTTTGGTGCGGGAAGCAAAATGATAGACCCCCATGTTATCTTGGCTATGCCTTTCAATTTTATTTTAAGAAGTAGTCGTTTGTATTACCGAAATACCCAGTTTTTATTATGGCAATGCCACCTAACATGATTTTAGTTGTTTATCATACCATGTATATTGTCTTATATGATTTTAACAAACTAACATTCTTGTATATACATGTACATATATTTCTCTTATTACTATGACAAATAAGTCTGTAATGACTTTTATTTCTGTCAATAAAATATCTGTCTGTCTGTCTGTCATATTTTTAACAGCCAAATAATCTAAAATGCTGGAAGTTACGAGAAAATGCATATTTTTAACAGGCAATTTGAAAATTAACTAAATCACCTACAAATTGACAATCACCGTATCTACTGCAGGTATGGCTCTAACATACAGGCTCTAACATACAGGATGTCAGGATGCTGTGTGTTATACAGGTTTGTCTAATCGTGCCCATATCGATCAGACCCCACTCGAGTTATCTGTATAGCTCGTCATTTGATCCTTCATCTCTCACTGTGTACACACTCCACTCAGGTCTGAGGTCTCCTCATATCACACACTGATAGAGCAGTGGTGGCCTTAACCTTTTCACTACCATACATGACGGAAATTTCCGTCGTCATTCGTCAATGAACGTAACCATAAAATGACACAAATTTTCGTCAAATATATACTACATTCATGTATTTTTCGTCATTTGAAGCTGGAAATTGCGTTAGCAATTCCAGCTTCAAATGACGAAAAATAGAACTCCTACACCAGTATATCTGGATCCCGGCATGCACTCCGGCCTGGAAGTCAAAGGGTTAAAGACACTAGCTTAATGTTTTACAGTCTGTTTCACCAGATTCTGGGAGTAGCCTTTTTTCAATTTGCTCGGTCGCTGGTGAAATGTTTTTAACAATTTTTTTCTCGGATCTTTTCATCATCTTCCCCTGACATCCCTGAAAATTTGGTGGAATTGTGTTGTGTATTTTGTAAGTTAGACCATTTGGCATGTTAGAGATTCTTGTTTCACGTTAATGGTGTTAAAGAGAGCTGTAATTTTAAAAAAATATCACATGCCAAATGCTCCAACTTCGATAATGCATAAAAAAATCCACCAAATTTTCAAGGATGCTGGGGGGAGATTAAAAAATGATCCGAGAAAAATGTTGTTAAAACATTTTAAACAGCGATCGAGCAAATTGAAAAGGCTACTCCCAGGATCTGGTGAAACAGACTGTAAAACATTGAGCTAGTGTCTTTATAGCCCCAGTGGCTGAAACAGGTTTCAGCCACAGATTTACCACATACAAAATCATGGGACATTTCTTTGGACTGTCATATCGGAAAATATCGAGGAGTAATCAGGTCAAAAATAGGTTTTTTTTAGAATCAGTAACATTTCAGTTCCATGCCCGCATGCTCAGCTCAGAGGTCGCACATTCATTAAAAAGTTATGAACATTTCTCGGACCTTGGGGTCGGGATCGCTCTCAGTCACCGCCATGTTGGATTTTTCGGGTAAAGCAAATACATCCATCCACGGCCTCGGAGAGGACGACACGGCTAGTGTCTTTAAGGCCACCACTGCTCTATCAGTCTGTGTTATGAGACCCGATTTTCGATTTTTGCTTTTTCTTTTTTGGGGGGGGGGGATTTAATTTTGGATTTCACCAACAGTCGGTGGATTGCATTCTTTCCTCTTGAAATATTAGTAGACTGTCGAATTATTTTAACCCTTTCTGTGAGGAGAACGACATTAGTTGCAAAATCTGCCGCCTAAAGACGTACGTTTTTGACGTCTAAAGTTGATTCCCGCACCGAAAGAGTAAAATGTTTATAATGGCTGTTGAGCCATAACATAGGTATTTAAATAAAGCGGAAAGAGCTAACTGGAATTTTTCCTATTGAAAAAATCCGTTGGTCTCACTGGTTTATATATATATAATTAAAATACACCGGTGACGTCTATTTTTAAAACAGTAGATTCGGATCTACGAATCTACTGTTATTTCTCATACTGGTCCGGGCGGGCACAGTGATTATTATGCAGGTTTTACCATGACACTACATGCCTAATGTTTCTTAAACACCGACTATGTTATCTATCAATTCTTGGAGCACATGTACCTATTTTGTGTATTTCAAGTCGCAGAAAGAACTCAATTACGATAGATTCTTAGATCTGAATATACTCCGCGCTGCGCGCCTCGTACATTCAGATCTACGAATCTATCGAATTTTGTTCTTTCCCCTTGACATAATTCTGCGCTTTACCATGTTTAATGGTTAAACTTTAAACATTCTGCAATTGTTAAATCACGTGACAAGGTTTGAATTTCAATTAGTTAGAGTAGTCAATTGAAAAGGGATGGCAACTCATTACGTGGCGTACGGCGATATACATGGTGATAGATAAGAGGGTGGTGGGGACCTGGTGTCCATCCATGTGCATTGGTATGAGTATCAAGTTAATACCAGTCGTAAAGTAGGCCTAAGCCTACCAGATTATCAGACTGACTGCGGTCATGCTTTGTAGCGAATGCCCTGGGTCGTATTCAGGGGAAGGGGTATTGGGCAATGCCCCCCCCCCCCCTCCGGACATGATGATGAAACTAAATTGCCTCAACAGTGATCAAAATTATGTGCATTTGACACTTTAAATTGACAGGCACTATACCCCAGTGACTTTAGAGTAGCAAATACCGATATATTAGACATTTAGAGTGTGAACACCCATATTTTAGACTGAAAAATCGTTTATAAACAACCAATTTTTTTAATTTTTTTCAATGAGACCCCCCCCCCTTTTAATTCTGTATTCGCCCCTGTTTCTGTATTATAAGGCTGACGTTATTGATCTCACATATTGACAGTATACTTGTCCAGCTGCTGATCGCAGTAAATCGATTCTGTCAGCCAGCCATCTAGCCGTGGGCGGCCATACACCGTCAACGTGTGAGTCGAGGATTCATCTAGCCGTGAACAGCCACACACCTTGAAAGTGTGGGTCGTGGATCCCAGCCGTGATCAGCCATACACCTTAAAACTGTGGGTCGTGGATACTAGCTGTGGACAGCCTTACACCGTAAACGTACAGATTCAGTATTGTGGGGAGCCTCTGTGACCGAGAGGTAGCGTGCTCGGCCTCAGACCACCAGGGCTCAAGTTGCGAATCCTTAGTCTGGAGGTCGGTTCTCCTGGTCCAGTTTAGCCTATAATTATGTGCACAAGAGTGACCAAAAGCCTCTTTCATTCATTCAGTTTACTAAATGCTTATATGTCACACTATGACTGTAACTGCTATGTAGGGTTTGCCCACTGGAAATAAACAAAAAAACGTAGAAAATCTGTCCGTGGATTGTATAACATGGAAAAAATCCGTATGTCAAGGAAAAAGAGCGAAATTCGATAGATTCGTAGATCTGAATGTACAAGGCGCGTAATTGAGTTCTTTCTCCGACTTAAAAGACACAAAATAGGTACACGTGCTCCAAGAATTAAGATAAAATAGTCAGTGTGGTTAACCAAGAGACATGTAGCGTCATGGTAAAACCTGCATATTAATCACTGCGGGCACAGGCTAGTGGGAAAAATAACAGTAGATTCGTAGATCCGAATCTACTGTTTTAACAATAGACTGACGTCACCGGTGTATTTTAAAAAGCGGAGAAACGCGTATAATAGAAAGCGTGTTACACAAAGCTATCAGCTCTCCATAATATGCTACCGCGACCCACAACTTCAAGTGGATGAATATGACTTATTTGTTCAATTTGAGATCAAATATTTACAAATCTTGATGTTTAAACACTCATTTAATTCCCAATATCTGTGACTTGAAATGCTAAAAAATAAAATTAAAACGACTTCAGTGTGCTTTTCTCTTATACATGCAGTTAAACGTGCAGCTACAAACTTTGAGTATAATGTGGCGGTGGCACCCTTCTCTTTAAACATTGAATAAAGCATTGAATAACCTTGTACATACGTACCAGATGACTGTAATATATGGGCGACCATTACTTATAGGCCTACCATGATTTACTCCAACACATATATTTTTAGGTTTCTACGCTTTCCAGAGTGTCTTTTTTGCTACTATATATAATTAGTATGTCATACGTAGTAGCTATTTTATCTCTGGTTTTGGTGCGGGAAACAAAATGATAGACCTTTATGTTATCTTGGCAATGCCTTTTATTTCATTTTTAGTAGTAGTCATTTATATTATCGAAATACCCAGTTTTTATTTTGGCAATGCCACTTAACATGATTTTAGCTGTGTATGTCATACCATGTATATTATCATATGATTTTAACAAACTAACAATCTTGTATATACATGTACATATATCTCTTTCATTTCTATGACAAATAAGTCTGTAATGACTTTTCTTTTCTGTCAATAAAATATCTGTCTGTCTGTCTGTCATACCCAGCAAAAACGCTGGCCCAACATTGATCCAACACTGGGTGAACGTCTCGTTTTTGCAGGATAGTATAGAACATACAGGTCCATTTCGTCTCTGTTTGATTTCTGTATCTGACATGTCGTAACCTGATCAGTCAACATAGTAATTATAGTCACCTGGATAGCAAAGGCTCGTATCTGCCATTATGTGTCACAGGGACAGATACACGATCCTTAGCTACCAAGTTGACGATATGTACCATAATATAATGTTTTGATTATTTGTAACGGTGGTGCAATGTGATACAATGCAAAACTGTGCAATGCAGTACATTGTGCGATACATTGTAATGCAATGCAATACAAAGTAATATAAAGCATTGTCATGCAATTCAATGTCATGCAGTGCAATGTAATGTAATGTAATGCAATGTAATGCAATGTAATGTAATGTAATGCAATGTAATGCAATGTAATGTAATGTAATGTAATGTAATGTAATGCAATGCAATGCAATGCAATGCAATGCAATGCAATGCAATGCAATGCAATGCAATGCAATACAATACAATGTAATGCAATGCAATGCAATACAATGTAATGCAATGCAATGCAATGCAATGTAATGCAATGCAATGCAATGCAATGTAATACTATGCAATGCAATGCAATGCAATGCAATGCATTGCATTGCATTGCATTGCATTGCATTGCATTGCATTGCATTGCATTGCATAGTATTACTTTGCATTGCAATGCAATGCAATGCAATGCAATGCAATGCAATGCAATGCAATGCAATGCAATGCAATGCAATGCAATGCAATGCAATGCAATGCAATGCAATGCAATGTAATGCAATGCAAAGTAATACTATGCAATGCAATGCAATGCAATGCAATGCAATGTAATGCAATGCAATGCAATGCAATGCAATGCAATGCAATGCAATGCAATGCAATGCAATGCAATGCGATGCAATGCAATGCCATGCCATGCCATGCCATGCCATGCCATGCCATGCAATGCAATGCAATGCAATGCAATGCAATGCAATGCAATGCAATGCAATGCAATGCAATGCAATGCAATGCAATGCAATGCAATGTAATGTAATGTAATGTAATGCAATGCAATGCAATGCAATGCAATGCAATGCAATGCAATGCAATGCAATGTAATGCAATGCAATGCAATGCAATGCAATGCAATGTTGATGCCTATGTTACAGACAAAGTACTGTACTATCAATGTTATGTATACTGTCACCATTCCACATGTACCGGTATGTGTGACACTGGCTCCTTTCATCTTTTATAACTGCTTGATATCGCTGCCAAATATCACCATAAACGTCACAGCATCAACCAGATAGAAATCTGGTGCTGACAAAAAGTTGGGCCAACATCCCTGACGTTGGTCCAACATTGGGCTAACGTTTATACAACACATGTCTTTGCCTGACCTGACCTTGCTTGATACCTTGCCATTCGCATATAGAGCTCTTTTGTTTTATTCTGTATATATTTATTGATAATAAGCGGCTATCTATATTCTTCCGTGTTTAGGTGGATGGCAGTATGCATAAATGCGCACAGAATGGATCGAGGGATATATATTTTGCAGATTTATGGGTGTTTGTGTGACGTGCATGTTTCTCAAAGATACAGTATATTCTAGTTCACAACTTATTTCACTTCTGTAATAATTATGTTTCATTTCCACAAACGGCACAAAACCCCGTGAGTTTAGCTGCGAAGTGGATATAGGATGGAAAAACATTTTCTACACATCAACATCATTTATAAAAAGACAAATTTTGTGTGCAAATTCTAGTAGTACACATTTTAACATTTCTAAAATTGTTTTTTATCCTATTTTTTATACACAGATCCCAAATAATAAAACTTGAGAAAATAACATCTATATATTGTATGTTGAATATTTTCTGCACGTTTGCCCTTTGACCGTAATATGATACAGATGGGTAGGTCATGTGACACTCAATGTGACCTTTTGACCTTGGTGATCAGTGACTGTCATATTAACTAAATGCATGGAGGACTGACTTCATAGAGAGTATTCAGCCGCGGAGTAGTTTAGCTATTGAATGCCGACCTATTACCCTTATGACGCCCTGATGACGCCCTGATGACGCCCTGATGACGCCCTTATGACGCCCTGATGACGCCCTGATGACGCCACAGAGGGCTCCATTTCTAACCCTTATCCAGCTGATCACGGCTATTGTCGTTTTAATTCTGTTTTATTAGTCGACCAAATCAATGTTATTGGGGATGAAATGTTTGTCTAGACATCAAGAGTTTCGAATATTTGTACTCAGATTAAACAAATATGAGTAATTTTCAGCCACTTGATGTTGTGGGTCGCGGTAGCGAGACACAACTTCAAGTGGGTGAAAATTTAAATAAACTGACTGATCGTGATAATAGTTATATAGATTGGCTCTAATGTGATCACTAAATATCACCAGCTAAAAAGGCATAGTTTTAATAGGCACTCAAAAAAAGCGTCTCGCTTTCATGACCCCCCAGTTTTTCGGTGGGCGGAGTGAGTGTAATTTTTACACATAAAAACGCGGTCAGTGTGGCCGAAATAAAGTGAATAGGGTTTTAGGCCACTTGTGTGCAAATCCAGGCTAAATTGGGCCAGGAGAACCTCCTGAGGATGGAGAGATGAGTGAGATGACACTGCACTCCAGACACAGGATTCGAAATTCAAACCCTGGAGGTCTGAGGCCGAGCACGCTAACTCTCGGTCACGGAGGCTCCCCACAATGCTGAGTTTTACAAGTGGGTGGGGAAGGAACATTTTAGTTTCTTTCAAACCGCCGAGACCGGGAAACGAACCCCGAACTCTAGCGTGAAATGCAGCGGTGCTAATCACTACCCTAGGGCCCCCGCCCGGGTCTGAGGCGAGGCGAGTTGGGCCGACTGTTCAGGTCATGCAGGGTACCGAGCTATATGATTTAACTAAGCGACTGCCGAACTGTTAAATACGACTTAGCGATCGATTTTTTTCTGTGGGAATTTACACTGTTGAGAAATGTTGAATGTCAAAATATTCCAAATCGGAGTTTGATGAAAAAGATGAAAATACATATTTTTCTTATAAACCCAACATATTCTCACTGTGTATATGCTCATGATACTGTTATATCGACTTCTATCTCTTGCCCGCTAGACCTACCTAACTTTACACCCACCACTCATATCTGTTTAATTTAAGACAAATCACGCTGTTTAAACACTCATTTCGCTTCTAAAATAACTGATTTATTAAGTTAATAAAGCTGATTTAAAATGACTATAGTCCTTAAAAGGCTGAAGGGATGTCACATTGGATAGTATCTGGATGTTTGATGTCATTAGATGAATTTTTTGTAGTTATATTTAATTGTGGACTCTTTGTTTCTGCGGTGTTGGGAATGGTAATAGTCCAAAATAAATAGTCTAAATGGGATCTATGAGCGATGCTCAAGGGTATCCAGTAAACACAAAACATTTGTATAACATGTATACAATGTCGGACCAACGTCACAAATATTTTCAACCAACATGAGGAATGTGACTTACGCCGCCTATTGTTGAAATCGTAATCCATCCATCCATCCACCCATTCATTCATTCATTCATTCATTCATTCATTCATTCATTCATTCATTCATTCATTCATTCATTCATTCATTCATTCATTCATTCATTCATTCAGTCAGTCAGTCAGTCAGTCAGTCAGTCAGTCAGTCAGTCAGTCAGTCAGTCAGTCAGTCAGTCAGTCAGTCAGTCAGTCAGTCAGTCAGTCATTCTTAATTCGTTAAATCATCCATCTATCCGTCCATCCATATATTCATTCATTCCTTCATCCATCCATCTACCTGTCAATCCACCCATTCATTCATTCATTCATTCATTCATTCATTCATTCATTCATTCATTCATTCATTCATTCATTCATTCATTCATTCATTCATTTATTTTTTATTCATTCATTCATTCATTCATTCATTCATTCATTTATTCATTCATTTATTCATTCATTCATTCATTCATTCATTCACTCATTCATTTATTCATTCATTCATTCATTCATTCATTCATTCATTCATTCATTTATTCATTCATTCATTTACTCATTCATTCATTCATTCATTCATTCATTCATTCATTCATTCATTCATTCATTCATTCATCTACCCATTCATCCATTCGTTCATTTATTCATTTATCCATTCATTCATCCATTCATTCATCCATTTATTCATGTATCTAATCATTCCTTATTAATTAATTAATTAATTTATTTATTCATTCATTCATTCATTTATTCATTCTTTCATTCATTCATTCATACATTTTTTACGTTTAGACATGTTTCCAGTCGGATTTAGGCGCCTAAGCCACATTTTGTCGCTTGGGGCCTACATGTAAGTCACTAGACTTACACACTACCTCACGTCGAGCGATATTAAGGGATTATTGTGGTTCCGGTAGTGACATGGACTCTGACAATCTTAAGATCCCTGTCAATATTTGTTCTGCGTAAGATGACTTGACTCACTCGGTACATTAATAGTGACCCCGTGTTGTTTTAATGTTGTCCCAACGTCGCAGACGGTGGGCCAACATTTAAACATCATTGGCTCAAGGTCTTGTGTATGTTGGGCTTATACAGATTAGTAAACATTAGACGGTCCCTAGATATTGGTTTAATGGGAGACCAGCGTCGCCGACGGTTCGCAAACATTAACCCAGCATTGGATGAACATTTAATCCTAGCAAAAACCACACATACTTGCATGGTTTAATGTTGGTACAATGTTGCCGACGGTGGGCCAACAATAAGCCAGCATTTGATCAACGTCGAATCCAATTAGGTACGACCAGAAATACATAATACAGACTGTATTATGTATTTCTGGTACGACACATACATTGTACTCTCATTGTTGGTTTAACGTTGGGAAAACGTCGCCAACGGTGGGCCAACATTAAAACAACAGTCGATTAACTTAGATAACAGAATAAGCTCACCTGCTGTTTGTCTAAAGCTATAGACCACTCCACGTACGTTTCTGTATTTAGTTGTACCCCAGTTGCCGCTATCTCTGTAATCTCTGTGGTGCTTTCTGGGTACAGATGTGTCCCGCTGTTCGAACACAGTGGACTATGCTGTTCTAACGTCGAAACAAACATAATGGTGAATGGACATTAACAGATTAACCCATAAAGAGCTGAATTAATTGGTAAAAAAGCATCAAAACCAAAGGTTTTTTTTTCAATTTGAAATCATCATAAATGTCTTAGTCCGCTCTTTCTGATTCATTTGAATACCTATGTTATGGGTTTCCGGCCATTAGCAATATGTTTATTTTTACAATGCGAGGATGCGGGGATCGTCTACAGACGTCAGATTCTGACGACTAAAGTCGATCCCCGCGCTTTAAGGGTTAAGGATATCTGCTGTGTTAGCTACGTCATAGCAAGAATCCCGAACGATTAAAAAACCCCTTTTAGATGAATATTAAATAGTTGCTTTGGTGTTGAAAAAATTACTTTGCAATCACAGGAGTAACTTCTCTTTGTGTATAGTAACTGATTATTACGACGGCACTGAACAATTAAACTTTTCAAGCCTAAATTTACCATTCCAATCTTAATTCACCGAAAGCCGCGAATCGCTTCCGCTATTCCCGATTTTTAGCAGACGTACTGGGTGGCAAAGTAAAGAAAATTATTATATATTTATAAAGCAGCTTCACGAAATTTTTCGTTTCAAAACCCTTAGGTGTAGAAATTAAATCAGTTTTCATGGATGTAAAATGATGCTTTTCTTTCAAATATTTTTCACAGCCCTTGGATGCGTTATCAATCATCCTTCACACAATAGTTTATGAATTTTAGACGCATTTTTTTGTAACCTGGTTAAAGTTATATATATATATACGCTTCTAGCAGCGGAATGGCTAAAATCATAAAAAAATCGGTGATTTTATTTTGGCTTCTTAATATGACCATTATTATGTAAACATGTCCATAGACTAGAACTGCAAAAGTTTTTTTTATTTTTGTGCTGCTCACTCACCAGTTAGGCTAGATATAGAGACGAAATTCCCGTATTTCTTATTTTTCACATGGTTTTCACTGGTAAATGCGCAGCAGAAAAATCATAAAACTTTGCAGTTCTAGTCTATGGACATGCTTACATCATATAGTCATATTAATAAGCCAAAATAAAATCACCGATTTTTTCATGATTTTAGCCTGGGCCTGTCCCTTTAATGTCTCTTGACGTTGACTTGACTCGGTGTCTTAGATACGGCCAAGTGCATGAAGTGGTGATCTCACGAAAACGTGATAGAGCAGAGTGAAATATCCGAAATTCATCAACGGATCTGTGGCGTTTACGGCAGCATATCCGACGTTCGTGTCTGCCGTCCATTTCATTGAATGACCTGCCCAGAATAATAAACCAGATTTACTTCTCTGCGGAGCCAAGAGGCAATAACTGTTTACTTTACAAGTTAGGAATTACGGCCTTTTGGCTTAGAAGAGCAGTATACCCCTGTTGTAAATACTCGGAACATGACTAGACTCATTGCTGAGTTACAGTTTTCGAAGAGTATCCTGTATAGACCATGGGCCAAATCCAGAAATATGCATTTTCGTTGCACCCCACTCGTAACTTTGGTTTGATGGTATCAGTGGGTTCCCATGCCATATAAGATCACATTTTCACTTGTTGTCATTTGCACAACCTGAGCAGTAATTTTGACAACAGCTTTTTGTAAGCGGGGGGTCAGCGAAAAAAGTGGTTTCCCTTCAATTATGGATAGGTTGGTTAAAATCGTGTTCCATTAATTTTAGGGAGGGCTCATTGTGTCACACATGAAGAAGGATAAAGATGATGTCCACAAAGTCAAGAACACCATTGAGAGATGGGAGAACCCATTCAAATCCCGGGACTCAAATGAGCCACTCTCAATCATTGCATCTGCAGTGAAAACAGCCGATGACATTGCAGATCATTTGCTGCTTGCAGATCAGAAGGGCGATGATGCGTTCACCACTTTCATTGAGAGGAGACTGCAAACAAGTGACGTCGACTTGTTCGCTCCACTGTCAAAGCCAAACTACAGACTTTCCAAAACCTGGTCAAGTCCAAGAAAAGCAAAGCCGCTGAAAATGATATCATCATCAAGGCTGACAGAGGCTTGTTTGCCAGGATGGTCGTCATAGTGCAGCACAGGCGGATGAACATGCAAGATGTGTTGAAGTATCCACTTGGACCTCTGCCATGGTCAGTCGCAACTCCAGATGGTGCCCCTGCGAAGACAGGAAAAGCTACCCTGCTTCACATCCTAGATGGAAAGGCTGAAGCTGTTGAAGTTGTGCCATTTTCCGGCCTGTAAATCCTGGATGGAATTGCTTTGCTACAACCACTGAAATCCTCCCCCAGGACATTCAGCGAGGACATTCAGCGAGCTAGTCAGCTTCGAGCTTCACTTGGTAAAATCGACCTCGTTCCAGCACAGCACAAGAACTGACCTGATCATGGATCAGTACCCTGCAATTTCTATCAAGAACCCAGAGAGAAACAATCGTAGTGCAGGAGGGGCCATCCAGATCAAGATCCAAGGTGGAAGCCAGAAATGCCCCACACAGTGGAAGAAATGTCTGTGTGATGGCATAAATAAGACAGACCTGGCAGCCCTTCTTGGCAAGAGTGGCAGCAACCACACTGCAGGGCACAGTTTGCCGGCATTGGTGAACTGTATGTCACCCATGGTGCAGAATGCCACAAACTAGGTACATGAGGACATTTGCAAAGCACTGCCTGGAATGCATGCATTAACATGATGCGATAACACAAGTGCGCTCGTAGGCAAAAGAAAGAAGCAGGCATTTGAGCTGGTGGTTTTAGACTCTGACATGTGCGAAGCCATGTAGATGGTCGGTAGGTCATTTCGTCGCCTCGGAGCTAAAGGATCCTATCTGACACTCGTTAGAGTGGCAGATAGGATCCTTTAGCTCCGTGGCGACGATTTGATGACAATGATGACAAACAACAAGAATGTGCACGATTCGTCTGCTCACTGTATGGACACAGTGGCGAAGACACAGACAGTGTGGGCTTCAAACTGTTCTGCAGCAAGAATACTCAAACCTGCCATCTTCAACCAGCGAAAGATGCCCTCAGATATCACGTAAACATGGCCAAATCACCAGGCATGCATTTGGCGCCAGTCCTTGAAAGCAGATGCTCTCAGTTCAGATGGTCATGGCTGGGTCCTGGTTGAGGGTCACCTTTCTATTCACTGGATGGACCAGCAGCCCGCACCAAAGGCTCTCCTGCAACTCCTCAGTTGCAACGACAAGAAAGACCATTGCCTTGGCAGAAGGTGCTTATGCCACAGGAATGACATGTCGTACACTGATGCCTGGGGATGCAAAGAATGCGCTAATCTACACAGCACTGTTCGCACTGAGGACTCCCGCGGTGAGGGTGAAGTGTGAATGATTGACTAGTGTTGGGTGCCAGACTCGTTACTGGCCATACAGTTATTTGTAGACAGAAATTCCGTCTCTGTCGTAAATTAGTGAAGCACTGCGGGGGATTAAAAAATACGTAACAAATTGGTTCATGTATATAAGAAGTTTCAAATCCCCCCCCCCCCACATTGTTTGTCACACATAAAAATACATAGAATAGGCAGGTTACAGGCCTCGCTGAGTGCACAGGCTAAGTTATTTGTGGATACGACTTTTTCCAGCCAACTTTACTCTCATCTTACAAAAATGACTGGTACATCACCATTTCCCATGTGCATAATTAGATCGGTTATTTTTATAAACAAACAAATACTGTTTGAGAGCATACTGTACTTGGTTTATAACATTTTATAAATGAACAAAACAGGGAAAGACATGATTTTGTTCATTTAAGTAACAATGGCAAAATTGGCTATAGACAACATGTTTCTTTTAAATATAGAGAAGCCATATTAAATTTTGGTGGAGATTGTTTTGATTATGTAAGGAATACAATAATATGACTGCCATACTTCAACTTATTTTATCTCTTGAATACAACCATTTCACTAGGTTTTGAGTGAAAAATATGCCAGTTTGACTTGTAAAAATAAAACTTAAAATAGCCACCATTTGATGGCAGGACCCCTCAGCCGTAGGCGGCTCTGTCCATCAATATCAATCATTATAAATGTATGCACATGGGGTCCTAGCTTGTTATGGAGTTATCGCGTTTACACACCATTTTGGTTTGCGTGATCTGGTGATCTCAAAATTATGTCAAGGTCACTGAATGGCGAATTTGACCTTCAGATTAGTGTCAGGCACATGAGGTAAAAAAATAAAGGCTCTAAGTCATTGAAGCGGTATGAAGTTATCGTGTTGACAAGCATTTTGATTTACGTGACCTGGTGACCTTGAAATTAGGTCAAGGCCACTGATTGTCAAACTTAACCTTCAGATCAGTAGTATCATGCACATGAGGTAAAAAATGAAGGCCCTAAATCAAGGCGTTATAAAGTTATCGCGTTTACAAGCCATTTTGGTTTACGTGACCTGGTGACCTCGAAATTAGGTCAAGGTCACTCACTGTCGAACTTGACCTTCAGATTAGTATCATACAGATGAGGTAAAAAAATGAAGGCCCTTATGCAAGGCGTTATGAAGTTATCGCGCTACAATCATCTGCACCGCCCGCCCGATCGCCCGTCCGCCTCTGGTGACCACTATACCCCACAGTGCTAAGGGCTTTTTTTAAAGGTGATTTCAGACTACTGCTAATTGATACAGATGCACACAGTGTGTGTTTGTAAATGTTTGGTGACTTTACACAAGATGAAACATAACAATTCAAGCTCATAGTTGCATTATCTGATTTTGTGGATTTTTGCCGACCCCCCACGTACAAAATACTGTTGTCAAAATTACTGCCCAGGTTGTGTAACTGACAACAAGTGAAAATGGTGTCTTATATGGCCCAGGAACATGCTAGAAGCATCAAACCAAAGTTGCAAGGGGGGTGCAACGAGCTCCTTAAATATAGCCTTTTCTAGATCTGGCCCATGGACTAGTATTTATTATTGTTACACGCACAGTTAAAGCTGGACGAGTATACGGTGGCCTACTTCATTCATTCATTCATTCATTCATTCATTCATTCATTCATTCATTCATTCATTCATTCATTCATTCATTCATTCATTCATTCATTCATTCATTCATTCATTCATTCATTCATCCATTCATCTACTCATCCATCCATCCATCCATCCATCCATCCATCCATCCATCCATCCATCCATCCATCCATCCATCCATCCATCCATCCATCCATCCATCCGTCCGTCCGTCCGCCTGCCCGCCCGCCCGCCCGCCCGCCCGCCTGTCCGTCCGTCCGTCCGTCCGTCCATCCATCCATCCATCCATCCATCCATCCATCCATCCATTCATTCAATCATTCATTCATTCATTCATTCATTCATTCATTCATTCATTCATTCATTCATTCATTCATTCATTCATTTATTCATTCATTCATTCATTCATTCATTCATCTATTCATTCATCCATCCATCCATTCATTCATTCATTCATTCATTCATTCACTCATTCATCGTAATCCAGTTGAATATTCTGTTTTTTATTCATTCATTTTAAGCTGGCGTTGCAAACGACGACACTATTTCAATTAATGAAACAATATGCATTTCCCATTTGATTTAGTTATTATAATAACCCAGCAAGCACAAAACATTTGTATGACATTTATACAGTGTTGGACCAACGTCTTTGACGTTGGTCCAACATTGCATAAATGTTATACAATTTTTTTGTGTTTGCTGGGAATGAAGCATCTACCACAAAACACCGATTAATCAATTTGAGTGGAAACCAGCTTAAAACCCTATTTAAATACTCATATATCATATATGGTGTATATACGGCCTATGGCAAGTGAAGGGTTAAGCCTCTACAATACATGTAATGGAACATGTGTAATCTCTGTGCGGCCTCCTACCTGTGTGTAATCACTTGAGGCGCTAGGTGACTCTCTGAATGCTAGAAGCAGGATATACCACCCGGTCATAAAATGTGATTATCAAGTGTGCCTGTGTGACATTATCGCAGTCAAGGGGTTAACATACAGACCCTTAATATTTAATTAGTTCTTCAACTCGGTCTGTATAAACACTCCAAAAGACACTCTGAATGCCGGAGTGAGTGAGTGAGTGAGTGAGTGAGTGAGTGAGTGAGTGAGTGAGTGAGTGAGTGAGTGAGTGAGTGAGTGAGTGAGTGAGTGAGTGAGTGAGTGAGTGAGTGAGTGAGTGAGTGAGTGAGTGAGTGAGTGAGTGAGTGAGTGAGTGAGTGAGTGAGTGAGTGAGTGAGTGAGTGAGTGAGTGAGTGAGTGAGTGAGTGAGTGAGTGAGTCGTAGGTCAGTTCACCTTTATGTACTGACCCCATACTGACCCTTGCTGTGAAATACTGCATAGATAAATTTATGAATTGAATAAATGTGTTTGATAATATGCAAACGTAATTTCTCACACGATCAAGTCACACATGACATAACTACCATCAGTTCAATCTGGAGCTAGAATGTGATATGGGCTGATACCGATACACGTCTCACAGTTAAAACCACGGCACAGAGCGCGTGAGAAATCCCTGGAGTCCAGATATAATTACTTTCCAATGTATACCATGGTATTGAATAGACCCCTGGAATCCCAAGAGCCAATATACAATTATATATCCCTGTTTAAAGTGACTGGCCCAGGCTAAAATCATAAAAAAATCGGTGATTTTGTTTCGGGTTCTTAATATGACCATATGATGTAAACATGTACATAGACTAGAACTGCAATTTTTTATAATTTTTGTGCTGCGTATTCACCAGTTAGGCTAGATATAGAGACGAAATTCCCGCATTTCCTATTTTCGACATGGTTGTCAATAATTAGAAATCAGGAATTTCGTCTCTATATCTAGCCTAACTGGTAAATGCGCAGCACAAAAATTAAAAAAAATTGCAGTCCTAGTCTTTGGACATGTTTACATCATATGGTTATATTAAGAACCCAAAATAAAATCACCGATTTTTTAATGATTCTAGCCTGGGCCAGTCCCTTTAACGTACTAGAGACATTCCTTAGATCCCATGGGCATGTATAATTACTTTCGCATGTATAACGTAGTGGGCAAACCCCTTCAGTCCCAAGAGCTCATATATAATTACTTTTCAGTGTAAAACGTGCTTGCGGCACCCCATAATCCCAAGAGTCCATATAAAATTACGTTTTAATGAATACCATGGTGGTTGAGTTATTTTAATGACCAGGGGCCGTCCCACTAAGATTCTTAAAATTAAGATTATCTTAACTTTGTCATATTTTCATTAGAAAAATTAAGATAAATCCTAACTTTTCTAATGGAAATAAGAGAAAGTTAAGATAAATCTTAATTTTTCTAATGGAAATATGAGAAAGGTAAGATAAATCTTAACTTCTCTAATGTAAATTAGACAAAGTTAAGGTAATCTGAATTTTATAGTGGGATTGGCCCGAGATCCCATGTATTATTAGTTTAGTGTGTAATTTTCTGACACAGACCGCTGTTGACCATACGTGAATTGTTTGTGCACGCTCACCGTATAATTATGTTCTTATTGCGCCAAATGGTGAAAGGCAACATTTCATCTATATTTCATACAGCGTGTCTATAGCAAGGTCAAGGTGAACAATGGACATATTCCAAGGCTGACATACCTTGTTTTGTTTGTAGTAAGTTAATGGATTACTGACCCTTTAGCCCTGGCAACGCTTAAATATTTGTGTATAAGCCATGGAGACTTAAGTGTTTTTTTAATTTGAAATCATCATAAATTTCTTTGTCAGCTCTTTCTGCTTCATTTGAATACCTATGTTATGGGTCCACGGCCATTATAAGGATTTAATTTTTTCAGTGCAGAGACCGACTTTACACGTCAGGATCGGAACTCTAAAGTCGGTCAGCGCGCTGAAATGGTCAACTACATAACTGAGGTATCCCAATGTATTTAGCATTCTCTAACTTCAAAAGAAATAACTAATACTTTCAGTTTGAAAGACTAGTCTTTGATTGTGTTTCATCATTTATGTGCTATTTTTTATGAGGTACATATCAGGTGTACACGTGCGACCAGTCAGCAATATATTAGTCCGAGTTTGCCGTGAATTGCATGGTTCAACGTCAGAGATGGACAGCATAGCTACAGTTGTGTTTTTCTATGTTGGTGGTCAGTGTACGCTGAGAAAAAAATTTCATGAAAAATCTGAGGGTAGCCCTATTTAAATGATAAATTCACCTATAAAGACAGGGGGGTCAATCCCCATGTTAAGGCATTATTCTAATGAGATGTAAATCTGTTAGTATAAAATAATACAAACATAATTAATCAAACAATGACGCAGTAATTCGTTGCGCAATCGATCGTCCGTGCACCGGATTTTTGGGGCACAACTTTACTAATGGCAATGATTACAGACTCTGTATTGCACACAGAGTCGGTTATTACGGACTAGCAACAATATATATGATCTAGTCAGTCTAGCCAGCTATCTAGCCAGCCATCTAGCCAGCTATATAGTCAGCCAGCTATCCAGCCAGCCAGCCATCTAGCCAGCTATATAGTCAGCCAGCTATCCAGCCAGCCAGCCAGCCATCTAGCCAGCAATTCAGCCATCCAGCCAGCCCTCCAACCATCCGACCAACCATCCATCCAGCCGATCGGTCAGCCGTCCATCCGTCCAGCCATGTAGCTAGCCATCCATCCATCCAGCCAGCCAGCCAGCCAGCCAGCCAGCCATCCATCCATCCAGCCAGCCAGCCAGCCAGCCAGCCAGCCAGCCAGTCATCAAGCCAGCTATCTAGCCGGCAATCAGTCATCCAGCCAGCCAGCCATCCATCCATCCGACCAACCATCCAGCCATCAAGCCAGACATCCAGCCAGCCATCTATCAAGTGGATCAGTCAGCCATCCAGACAGTCAGACAGTGAATTATCTAGCCAGCCATCCAGCCAGCCAGTCATCCAGCCGATAAATAAGTCAGTCATCCAGACAGTCAGACAGTGAACCATCTAACCAATCATTCAGCCATTTAGTCACTCATCCAGCCAGCCATCAAACCAGCCACCCAGCCAGCCATGCGACTTAGCCTACCAACAATCTATAAGATCATTTTCTATTACTACATTTGACATTGCGACTGCGGGGACCATATTTGGACGTCAGAAAATAAATCCTGTAGACGTCAGATTCTGACGTCTAAAATCGGTCATCGCGCTGAAAGAAATAATATATTTATAATTTATTTATTAAGCTTGATGTATACAATCAAATGACATTGTGTACAATATAATACAATATAAAAATAACATAAATGTGCAATAATAATGTATGCAAAGGATATCACTACAGGTGACTAGGACCCAATCGGTTTGACACCCATTATAATATAAAAACTATATATAAATATATATACATATAAAAATATGTTGTAAAAGAACGTATAAAATATTTAAAAAGCATGAAGGTACGTCAAATGGAAGCCATAGACCCATAACCACTGATAACATAGGTATTCAAGTGAACCGGAAACAGCCAGCTGAGACATTTATGATGATTTCCAATTGAAAAAACCCTTTGGTCTTCATGGTTTATACAATAATGTTTCAGTGCTACCCTTTAACCGCCAAATTATTCACTTGAAGTTGTGTCTCGCTGACGCGATCCACAACTTCAAGTGAGTGAAAATTATTCATATTTGACAAAATGGAAGTCAACTTTTTTCAAATCTTGCTGGTTGATATCACATTTTATCTTTAACATATTTGAAATGTGGTACTTATTGTGCTGATAAAAAATGAAAACCCGAATATATGCGACACCGGCGGTTAAAGGGTTAAAGGTTAAGGTCTTTACTGTATTCACCATCGTGATCACGACGCCTTTCTATTTTCGTCATTGTATCCTGTATGTATTAATGTCAACATGCCTTATCCTGTTAGGGCGGTTAATACGCACAGTCACATACTGATTACGCGGTTGGTTGATTCCTAAGAGGCGTTCGATACAGTAGAGTGTGTTATCCAGGCATGCAGACAACAACTGTAGACGTCAGATTCTGACGACTAAAGTCGATCCCCGCGCTGTAAGAGTAAAAATATTTCTAATGGTCACAGACCCATAACATAGGTATTCAAATGAATCAGAAAGAGCTAACTAGGACATTTATGATGATTTCAAATTGAATTAAACCCTTTGTACTCCATGTTTTTTACAAAAATATTCAGCGCTTAAAGGGTTAACTATGCAGTGGATATTTTATGTGTATTCTGGGTGATTTTAACCCCTCCAGTGCGGGGATCGACTCTGACGTCAAAATCTGACGTCAGATATTGACGTCAAAAGTCGATCCCGGCACTGAAAGAATAAAACAATTATTCTGGTAGACTTATAAAATAGGTATTCAAATGAAACAAAAAAGCAAACTATGACAAGCTAACTGAACGAGTTAAGACAATTAGACTATGACGTTTTTAAAAAGAGAATAACATTTTCATCTTCATGGTGCCGGTATTTAACACAATATATTAGCACAGGGTTAAGACAAGTACTGTCAACCTAGACAAAGCTGAAGTATTTTATATAAACCATGGAGACCAAAGCGTGTTTTTCAATTTGAAATCATCATAAATGTCCTAGTTAGCTCTTTTATCTTCATTTGAGTACCTATGTTATGGGTCTACGGCCATTATAATTTTTTATTTTTTTCAGTGCGGGACCATCTTTAGACGTCAGAATCTGGCGTCTATAGACGTCAGATTCTGACGTCTAAAGTCGGTCCCCGCACTGAAAGGGTTACCATGACTCTCGTGCTGCCCCTCTTTACAAACGGTTTATGGCTTTATCAATAACTATTTCCATTTATCAGCATCCTAGTGGTTTTATGATCATAATGGGGACTTTAATGAGTATTATACTGTAATACCTCGACACGCCTTGTTATATGTATCAACGGTGCAGAGTACGGTAGCATTATCGTAGCTTCAAGGTACACATATAAAACTCAAATCTAATTGAATCAGAAAGGGTTTAGATGTGTGTCTCTGAATTGCGACACACAGCTTTAAGAGGACAAACATTTAAATTATCAGTTTTGTTGACGATTTACTTTAACGCACTACATTTAATAAATTTAGAGTTCAGCATTTCAATAATCATATTTAATTTCTCTGGAATTCCTGGTGTACTTTCCACGTGGCATAGACCATGTAGACCAGCGTTTGTTATATCACAGTCTGTTAGCCGTGAGTGAGTTAGTAATCCTGAGAAGTGCTTCCTCACATTTACTGCATCATATGAAGTGCTGTAAATATTTGTGATGGGCGTCAAGACCTGTAGCCTAGTTAACCCTTAAAGCGCTGAATTATTTTTGTATAAACCATGGAGTCCAAAGGGTTCAGTTCTATTTGAAATCATCATAAATGTCTTATTTAGCTCTTTCTGATTCATTTGAATACCTATGGTAGGGGTCTACGACCATTATAAATATTTATATTCTTACAGTGCGGTGATCAACTTTAGTCGTCAGAATCTGACGTCTGTAGACGTCAGATTCGGACGACTAAAGTCTATCCCCGCACTGTAAGGGTTAATCCGGTGACAGAGACGGACGCGTACAATCAAGTAATGTCAATTGAGACTCCTTGGTATAACATACACTAGTCATAAAATATCAGATTCAAGAAATGTACGTTTTAACAGTGACTCAGATCACCGGGTACCTGGTGTCGGTCCATAAGAACGTACATATGACAGAAAAAGAACTTTTTTTTCTCAATAGAGATAACAATTTTAAATAAGATATCTTGAGTTATCTGCATGCGTATATTAAGACATATATACTAAACAAAAAAGAAACGCGACACCACTTTATGGGTACTGTTCAAAATATTTCATATCTTTCAAGAAACTGAAATATACCACTCATTACTGTTATTATTGAAGATAAGAATCTGTCAGTTTTTGTGACGTGGGTAATAGTGCGTATGACCCATTTCTGTATGCTGCATACACTGCCCACCGTATACACTGCTATTTCGCATGTTAAAATTTGCAGATGGTTGACGTCATATGTCCCCCGCTTTCAATTTTAAGTATTGTAGTAAGCTTGTGATTGGCCGGCTGTCTTGCTAAAAGTACCCTGATCGGCTGGTGAGAATATTATGGAGGGGAGGGGTGGGTGTAGACAGACACCTGTGTGGAGCCCAGCAAACGCGAGGATTTGACCCAATGTTGTTTCAATATTAGCCCACCGCCAACGGCGCTGGACCAATATTGAAACAACATTGAGTCAAGTCTTCGTGTTTGCTGGGAGAGCTGTCCGCATTTTGATACACGCGTGCCGTCTGTGTCTGGTTGGAACAGACTACACAGTGCTCTGTGTATATGCTGCACTGCCGAGAATAGTTGATCCACGCGTTCACCCTGTAACTGTGAATGATGCGTAACGTTAGTGTCTGCGCAGAAACACACGTTTTTCTGCCGCTCAGAGATCGTACAGTGCAGTATTTGTCCTTATCGTTCCTGTTGATGCCTATCAGAAGTTATTCGGTACTGGGAAATCTGGTGGAAAATCTCAATATTTCTAACCTGTTTTCTGGCACACAGACAGACAGTTATTTTATTGACAGAAATAAAAGTCATTACAGACTTATTTGTCATTGAAGCAACATTGGGTCAATGTATATTATTTTTGATGACTGCTGTGTGAACGTATATTGTATGCCTATTCCAAGATATATTGGCCCACTGGGATATCAAAAGAGGGATATATATTGAGAGGGCGGCAGCCCTGGTGGTTAGAGCTGCGTTCCTGGAAAATGAAGATCGCGGGTTCCACCTAGCGCTTGCTGCGCTCGCAAAGGCCGTTGTAATAATTATTTCAATCAATCAAACGGTTTTGACTAAATTACACGAAATAAGAGCAGTTTTAATTTGTTGCGTTTCTTTTTGTATCAAATATACCGACATGTATGTCTGTAGATATGTATGCCGGCAAATATCAAATATCGCATGGGGTTATTTGGGATAAAGACAGAATACGATGTATTCGTAGATCTGAATATAATATAAGTAAGTATACTGACTTCTATAGCGCCAGTATCTCTCAACAATATTAGGACTCAATGGCGCTGTAAATATACTCATTATGTACAGGTCATGATGTAAGTACATTATTTAAAAGATGCAAAGGAGATAAAAAAACCTCACACAAACTCAACATTTCAGGCCCGTATTCTCGTACAATATACCGTAGGCTTCTGATTGGTCAAGATGGTCATCTCGACCAATCAAAAGCCTATGATATATCGTAACTTGTATCAGAATACGGGCCAAGAGATGTTCATTGATAGCGGATTTTTGGCTATATTCGCTACATTACATTCATATAGAGGTCGTGATGTAAAGACGGGAGGAGCATTCATCTCTGTATATAATATCCCCCCCCCCCCCTGTCATCAAGGTCTCCACCCTGTGTGATGAAGGTCACACCCCTACAGCATGCCCATGTGACACAAGACGTTGACCCAATGTTGTTTCAATGTTGGGCCAGCGTCGCAGACGGTGGCCTAACATTGAAGCAACATTGGATTAATGTATATTATAATGCTTTTGATGACGGCTGTGTGAACGTATATTGTATGCCTATTCCAAGGCATATTGGCCCACTGGGATCTCAAAACAGGGATATATATTGAGATGGCGGCAGCCTGGTGGTTAGAGCTGCGTTCCTGGAAACGAAGATGTGCTCGCATAGGCCTTTGTAATACACGGCTAGGGTTCCACCCTGCATTCAAGTTTCAAAGAATGAAATATTTCTTCCCCGCTCACTTGTAACGATTCAGTATGGTGGGAGCCTCTGTGACGGAGAGGTAGCGTGCTCGGCTTCAGACCGCTAGAACTCGAATCTTGAATGCAGTATCAGGCAGTAACATCTGATTCATCTCGCCATCCTTAGTAGGTTAGCGCGGCCCAGTTTAGCCTATATGTACACAAATGTGACATAAACAGCCTGCACTTATTCAATCACCCCCCCCCCCCCTGATCAAGGTCATACCCATAGAGCATCAACGTATATAGTATTCTGTATCTCAATGACATTGACCTCCTTTGTTTTCACCGAGCTGGCTAATACAATGACATTGAACTAATGCTGGTTCAATGTTGGGCCGACGTCTTCGACGCCGGCCCATCATTAAACCAACATTGGTTCAACGTCTCGCTTGTGCTGGGGTGTCTGACTGCCCAGTAAGTAAGTATGTAAGTAATTGTTTATTAAAGTGACCAGTATTTGTACAATGTTGGGCCAACGTCGAAGACGTTTAGCCGATGTTGTATAAATGTTATACAACTGTTTTGTGTTTGCTGGGTGGGATGTTACCATATTGTGACGGCCAGTTACGGTGGCTCATTCGGGGTAGCTGTGGACTTGTAACCTGGTGATACCGGGTTCGATCTAATGCCCATAATCGCATTATATATCTAACCTTTAAAGAGCTAAATTGTGTTATGTAAACTATCGAGATTAAGGTTTTTTTTTCAATTTGAAATCATCATAAATGTCTTAGCAACTCTTTCCGATGCATTTGAATACCTCTGTTATGGGGCTACATGGTCTACGGCCGTTATAAATATTTTTACTCTCACAGTGCGGGGATCGACTATAGTCGTCAAAATCTGACGTCTATAGACGTCAAATTTTGGAAAGAGGTTTTTCAATTGAAAATCAGCATAAATGTCTTAGTCAGCTCTTTCTGCTTCATTTGAATACCTATGCTACGCATTGGTGCGGGGAACTTAAAAGTATCACGACAATGCTGTTTACCTGCAGGTTATTTTAAATCGTTCTGATGCATATTTTATTTAACCTGTTTTAGTTTAAGCCCCCTAAGATGTCGTTTGCTAAGTTAACTTAGCATGCGTATATCAATTTTCATGTGATTTTATGGAAACTAATCCTGTTGTATATAGTCATGTACATATGTTCATTTTAATGACGCATAAGTCTGCATAGACTTACCATCGTCAATAAATATCTATCTATCTACGATATTTTTTTAGTGCGGGGATCGATTATAAACGTCAGATTTTGACGTCCATAAACGTTAGACTCTAAAGTTTTTTCCCTGTACTTAAAGGGTTATCTTTGATAAAATTATTCCATTTAAAAATGTGTCTTATGATGGATATATTGGTCCATGGTAGTTAAAGGGTCTCTGTCCATTTAAAATATCCTATATTATGTAAATCTACCTTCAATTAGTGCGAAACAATTAGTGTTAAACGGTTAAAACTGATTTGCATACTCATTTGCATATTATCTTTGAAAAGAAACTATCAGGTACATATATATTGTTTTACTGAGCCCCGAACACGGAATATATTATGCAGCTAATTAACGCTTTCATCGACTTTAGACGTCAGAATCTGGCGTAAATGGACGTCAGATTCTGACGTCTAAAGTCGATACCCGCGCTGAAAGAATTAAAATATTTATCATGGCCGTAGATCCATAACATAGCTATTCAAAAGAAGCAGAAAAGGCTAAACTAAGACATGATTAATTCAAATTGAAAAAAACCCTTTGGTCTCTGTTGTCTTCATGTTGAAACGTTATTATTATCAACACGGAGTTAAAAGTCTATGTGGTTTGTACAGACAGGCAGACAGACAGACATACAGATATTTTATTGACAGAAAAAAGTCATTACAGACTTATTTGTCATAGAAATGAAAGAGATATATGTACATGTATATACAAGATTGTTAACTTGTTAAAATCATTTGACAATATACAATGTATGACATACATAACTAAAATCATGTTAAGTGGCATTGCAAAAATAAAAACTGGGTATTTCGATAATATAAATGACTAACATTAAAAGGCATTACCAAGGTAACATAGAGGTCTATCATTTTGTTTCCGGCACCAAAATCAGAGATAAAATAGCTACGAAAACTATTTCAGGGCTGTAAGGGATAAAGGGTTTAAGAAGGTAATAAAAGACGTAAAGACGTTACTTACGAGTATTTGATTCACCTTATGAGTGTACCAGCCAAAAACAGCGTACCTTACCCAATGTTATAAAAGACGTAAAGCGTTACTTACGAGTAATTGATCCACCTTATGAGTGTACCACCCAAAAACAGCATATCTTACCCGATGTTATAAAAGACATAAAGCGTTACTTACGAGTATTTGATTCACCTTATGAGTGTACCAGCCAAAAACAGCGTACCTTACCCAATGTTATAAAAGACATAAAGCGTTACTTACGAGTAATTGATTCACCTTATGAGTGTACCAGCCAAAAACAGCATATCTTACCCGATGTTATAAGAGACATAAAGCGTTACTTACGAGTATTTGATTCACCTTATGAGTGTACCAGCCAAAAACAGCGTACCTTGCCCAATGTTATAAAAGACATAAAGCGTTACTTACGAGTAATTGATCCACCTTATGAGTGTACCAGCCAAAAACAGCGTACCTTACCCAATGTTATAAAAGTCATAAAGCGTTACTTACGAGTAATTGATCCACCTTATGAGTGTACCACCCAACAACAGCATATCTTACCCGATGTTATAAAAGACGTAAAGCGTTATTTACGAGTATTTGATTCAGATTATGAGTGTACCAGCCAAAAACAGCGTACCTTACCCAATGTCATAAAAGACATAAAGCGGTACTTACGAGTATTTGATTCACCTTATGAGTGTACCAGCCAAAAACAGCGTACCTTACCCAATGTTATAAAAGACATAAAGCTTTACTTACGAGTATTTGATTCACCTTATGAGTGTACCAGCCAAAAACAGCGTACCTTACCCAATGTTATAAAAGACATAAAGCGGTACTTACGAGTATTTGATTCACCTTATGAGTGTACCAGCCAAAAACAGCGTACCTTACCCAATGTTATAAAAGACATAAAGCTTTACTTACGAGTAATTGATCCACCTTATGAGTGTACCAGCCAAAAACAGCGTACCTTACCCAATGTTATAAAAGACATAAAGCGTTACTTACGAGTAATTGATCCACCTTATGAGTGTACCACCCAAAAACAGCATATCTTACCCGATGTTATAAAAGACATAAAGCGTTACTTACGAGTATTTGATTCACCTTATGAGTGTACCAGCCAAAAACAGCGTACCTTACCCAATGTTATAAAAGACATAAAGCGTTACTTACGAGTATTTGATTCACCTTATGAGTGTACCAGCCAAAAACAGCTTACCTTACCCAATGTTATGAAAGACATAAAGCGTTACTTACGAGTATTTGATTCACCTTATGAGTGTACCAGCCAAAAACAGCGTACCTTACCCAATGTTATAAAAGACGTAAAGCGTTACTTACGAGTAATTGATTCACCTTATGAGTGTACCAGCCAAAAACAGCGTACCTTACCCAATGTTATAAAAGACATAAAGCGTTACTTACGAGTATTTGATTCACCTTATGAGTGTACCAGCCAAAAACAGCGTACCTTACCCAATGTTATAAAAGACATAAAGCGTTACTTATGAGTATTTGATTCACCTTATGAGTGTACCAGCCAAAAACAGCATACCTTACCCGATGTTATAAAAGGCATAAAGCGTTACTTACGAGTAATTGATTCACCTTATGAGTGTACCAGCCAAAAACAGCGTACCTCACCCAATGTTATAAGAGACATAAAGCGTTACTTACGAGTAATTGATTCACCTTATGAGTGTACCAGCCAAAAACAGCGTACCTCACCCGATGTTATAAAAGACATAAAGCGTTACTTACGAGTAATTGATTCACCTTATGAGTGTACCACCCAAAAACAGCGTATCTCACCCAATGCTGGTTTAAGGTTGGGCCATCGTCTGCGACGCTGGCCCAACATTAAGCCAGCATTGGTTCAATGTAGCAGTTTCCTGGTTGTACGTCCGCCTACAAGTCACCATAAAGTGATCGGTCTATTGTCTGGCAATGACAACAAAGTGCTGCCCTCAGGCCAGAGTTAGCCCCGGGGCTGTACGGTGATAGAACCAAAAACTAACCATGTATGTGACAAATCTATACAAAAATGATGGCTACTTAAGCTGTTATTCTGTTTTGCGATGACCGTAAGATATAGTAATCATTTACATTTTCAATGTCCCCAGTGTTTTCTTATGGTAATACCACTTAAGATTTCAATTCTGTATGTCATGTATCATGTATATATCATCATGTGATTTCACCAAGCTAACCATATTGTATATACATGTTCACATGATTCTATGACAAATAAATCTGTAAATAAAATATCTATCTATCTATTTTCCTAAGCTAACCATATTGTATATATATACGTGTACATGACCAAGACCTTTCTATGACAAATAAATCTGTAAAAACTTTTTATTTATGTTAAAAATATCTATATCTATATGTAAAACCTTAATCATTTAAGCACCACCTCTGATTTCATCAAAATATCCTGATATATGCATACAGATATTCTAAATACGCCTGTCTGATATATGCTATATTTTGGCGCTGGTCCATATCACATAGATTTAAGCATCGCGTTCGGTTGTAAATTACTGATCGCAATCTTAATTATATATATTTTTCATAATAACATCGTGTCCGGCCCTGATGGCTTTGATTGTGACTCTAAACTTGTAGATACTGGGTTCGAAACCGGGTCAGGTCGGATGTTTGTAATAGAGGTTGTACAAATACAGTGATCCAACTTTTCAAAGGCATAGAGTGTGCAGTATAAAGAACCATTGGAGTCATTAGATAAGAGTAGGGCATACTCCCGACTTCAGGCTTCCTCCTGTCGTGATGTTGTCGTAAAATACAGAAAACGACGTAAAGCAATATTAAAGAACGTTCATATTTATCTTTTTTTTTCATTTACCCATATGCCATACAAACAGGGCGGGGGCCCTAGAGTAGTGGTTAGCACCGCTGCCTTTCACGCTATAGTTTGGAGTTCGGTTCCCGGTCTCGGTGGTTTGAAAGAAACAAAAATGTTTCTTCCCCATCCACGTGTAAAACTCAGTATTATAGGGGGCATCCGTGACCGAGAAGTAGCGTGCTCGGCCTCAGATCGCCAGGTACTCCTGGCCCAGTTTAGCCTATATGTGCACAAAGGTGGACTAAAGCCCGATTCATTTCATTTTTTATTGCCATACAAACAACAATGGACAAGTGAGGTATATCTATATATATATATATATATATATATATATATATATATATATATATATATATATATGGTAAGGTTAACGGTTGAGCGCCTCACGCTTATAAAATATACACCAGCTGTACTTAATTTGAACTCACTACTTCCGTGTTATGAGTGCGTTATGACAACAGAACAAAACTGAGGGAACGCCCAGGCAATGTTGGTTCAATGTTAGGCCATCGTCTGCGACGCTGGCCCAACATTGAGCCGGCAATGGGTCAGTGTACCGTGCTCTCAGAAGATATTTTAGCAGAACAAGGTTTAAACATTGGTTCGAATCAGTATCTTACATTGTTTTTATGATAGTATAACGAAATGTCCATATTGTGGTGTTTTTATTAACGACTCAACAGATTATAAGTATTCCAGACTAAAACTGATCATTATCATGGGCAATAAAACAACTAAAAATAAAGCAAGATATTTTCTAAAAATCCAAATTATCGTTTGAATTTTTGCACCAGTCCATCCCGGGTAAAATCTATCTGTGGACATTTTTTTGTTACCTAGACATTTGAACATATACACGATTAACGAAGCTCTTCTATTTATTCCTTTTATATTGTACTTTAGGATAGTCTCTATTTTTATTAAAGGCTTATTAGAATCTGTCCATTGTCACTATTGATGAGCTCTGTCACTCTTTAAAGGTGATTTATCACCCCTTATATGGTATGAATAATTATGTCCTTATATGGGGTTATTGGCTATCATGTGACCCTCCCAGAGGGTCACATGATAGCCAATCACCCCATATAAGGAAACACTTGTGCCCCATCTTGTGGCAACTTTGCTTTATTTGTCACAAATGTATTCATACTATATAAGGGGTGATAAATCACATTTAATATCCAGTAAACACTTGATAATGAACTTGTGGAAGTTTAATGCTGGGGCAACGTTGGAGACGTTGTCCAGTATTGATCCACCATGGGGCCAATGTCTCAAGGTACCAAGTAAACACGAGGCAATGGTGGCTCGAGGCCGACCACCGTCTTAGACCGTCACAACATGGGCGGGGGCCCTGGTGCAGTGGTTAAATCTGTCTGCTTGGAAAAGAAACAAAATGTTTCTTCCCCGCTCACTCGTTAAAATTCAATATTGTGGGGGAGCCTCCGTTACCGTGAGGTAGCGTGCTCGGTCTCGGACCTTCAGGGCTCGAATTTCGAATCTTGTGTCTGGAGGGCAGTGTCATCTCTTTCATCTCACCATCCTCTGGAGGTTCTCCTGGCCTAGTTTAGCCTATAAGTGCACAAAAGTGCCCCAAAACCCCACTCATTTAATTCATTTCCGTGTTTTACATGGTGTCCATTAGTCAGAAGGCCCGTTAGTCAGAAGGCCCGTTAGTCAGAAAACCAGTAAGGATGATTAGTCAGAAGGCCCGATTGTCAGAAGGCCTGTTAGTCAGAAAATAAGTAAGTAGGATTAGTCAGAAGGCCCGTTTGTCAGAAGGCCCGTTAGTCAGAAAACCAGTAAGGATGATTAGTCAGAAGGCCCGTTTGTCAGAAGGCCCGTTAGTCAGAAAACCAGTAAGGATGATTAGTCAGAAGGCCCGATTGTCAGTAGGCCTGTTAGTCAGAAAGTCAGATAATTACCTCATCGAAATCATCTCATTTGTGAACAGCCCTATGACCAATTATTTGTCTTTCTTTATTTACTTGTGCCAGTAACAATGTCTAGCACTTTCATAAGGGTTGCGTTAATAATAGGCTACTCATTATGTTTTTGAACCTAATGTTGCTGAAATAATTTCCAGCTTCAAATGAATGAAAACTACCCATAATAATTGGATCAAGTGGTTATTGCCAAGGTGCCTGTAAATAACAGTAAATTTTCTACATAATAGGAACAAGATTGTATAACAATAATAATAATGATTGCCTCTCGTAGGCAATAATGTTCACTCCATGTCTTTGAACAGTTTGGAACAATGTAAATATGAACAAACAAGATACTGCTAATATATGATAATGAGATACACATTTTGCACTAGGCTTAATTAGCAGGGTAATAATATATACTGCTATCACATTATATAATAGTTCTCCCGTGCCTAGGTAAATTTCACTTTCTCGAATATGAACCAAGCTTTCCACACAAAACAGTCGTCAAATAATGCTAGTTATCACAATATTTGGACAAACAATTTATTATTTATTCTGAGCAAAATGTAACATTCATCAACGCTTGACATAAATTCAACAGATGGCTACAAACTCAACACCAGTTGAGAAATCTTGTGGGGTTTTCTCACGACGCATTTTCACATCTATTCCAGTAATAAAAGTATAGGGGCCTATATAGTGCTGCAAAAATTAAAGCGCACTCATTGCTGAAAATAACCTAACCAAGCAACCATCCAGTCATCAATAATGCTTTTTAATATAAATGTACGAACTACGAACCGCCAGTGAATTTTCTTTCAACATCATATCAAGATCATATCGACTTATTACCAATTAACAGGCGGGAGTATATACTAATGACCTAGAGACGCAACATTACTCTCAGCTGTACAGTTTGTTTGTGTATATTTCTTTCACATTATAATTTTCATAGCTATTTCTCCCCCCAAACCATTTATTATGCTACCGATTTTTTTGAAATACACTTTGACTCCATCAGCATTTTTTAGTATCTTTGAACAATTATTTCATGCACAACTCTCAACATTCTTTTATCAATAACTGGACAACAAACGTTTTAATAATCAAAATAATATACCCCCCTGCACATCCCCAGATATCAAATGGAGCGTCCCCTAGCATTGTTCACTGCCCAATGAACACATTCTGACTAACGTGCCTTCTGACAAAAAAGCCTAACTGATTTCCTGACTAATGGGCCTTCTGAATAACGGGCCTTCTGACTAACGGGCCTTCTGACTAATGGGCCTTCTGACTAACGGGCCTTCTGACTAACGGCCTTCTGACAAAAAAGCCTAACTGATTTTCTGACTAACGGGCCTTCTGACTAACGGGCCTTCTGACTAAAGGGCCTTCTGACTAACGGGCCTTCTGACTAACGGCCTTCTGACAAAAAAGCCTAACTGATTTTCTGACTAACGGGCCTGCTGACTAACGGGCCTTCTGACTAAAGGGCCTTCTGACTAACGGGCCTTCTGACTAACGGCCTTCTGACAAAAAAGCCTAACTGATTTTCTGATTAATGGGCCTTCTGAATAACGGGCCTTCCGACTACGGGCCTTCTGACTAATGGGCCTTCTGACTAGCGGGCCTTCTGACTAACGGGCCTTCTGACTAACTGGCCTTCTGACTAACGGGCCTTCTGACTAACGGCCTTCTGACAAAAAAGCCTAACTGATTTTCTGATTAATGGGCCTTCTGACTAGCGGGCCTTCTGACTAACGGGCCTTCTGACTAACGGGCCTTCTGACTAACGGGCCTTCTGACTAACGGGACTTCTGACTAACGGGCCTTCTGGGTGTCACCGCTTTACAAGGCCCGTATTCTCGTACAAGTCGAAGGCTTCGGATTGGTGAAGATGGTCATCTCAACCATTCTGAATCCTACGATATATAGTAACTTGTACGACCCAGCAAACCCGAGAAGCTGAACCAATGTTGATTTAATGTTGGCCCAGTACTCCGACTCTGGGCCAACATCAGCCTCCTTCTCAGAGCTACACTAGCACAGCTAGGTAAGGCCACTTTGTTTAATTTATCTGTTTTAGATCAGAAAAAAACTAAAATCTAATAAGGGAGGGCGGTAAAAAAAACATTTAAGAAAAAAAACATTGAACCTATTTTTGGAAAGGTTAAGGAGGGCGACGAAATAAAAGAAACTTTTGAACTATTACAAAAAAAGTTAATGAGGGCGACGAATGAAACGAGCCAAAAAAAACATTGCTGGAAAAATATTTTTTATCTCTCGAAATAAACTTGTTTTTTTTCGTAAAGTTTTTTTTATCTCCCAAATAACCTGTTTCGGAAATCAGCAACAATCCAATGCGCGCGCTGGGCAGAAAAAAACATGTTTTTGTTTTGGTAATGCGCAGCCTAAATCTAATGCGCGCGCTCATCTAAAACACAGAAAAAAAACATAGTGGCCTAACGCTAGTGGAAGGATAGTGGATCTGATGAATGAGAATGGGCCAACATTAAATCAACATTGGTTCAGTGTCTCGTGTGTGCTGGGGAGAATACGTGCCCAAAGTACATTGACACAATGCATCACCTGTACATTGTGTGGTCACGCTGTGACGACACTGTGCCGTCATAATAAGGGTGTGGTGACATAAAAAACTGTTCATGTCTGGTGTGTCACCAAATAGACGGATATCCTATACTAGAGGCGGAACCACCATATTTTCCAAATCAAAATTGCTTCAACACAGAGCTAAATTGCCAAAATATCGGTATTTGACACTTTTTTTGTGGCGCCCTGATAAATTCAGAGTTTTATTTCCCCATATAATAACTGAGAATATTAACCCTATCAGTGCGAGGACCGTCTTTATACGTCATAATCTGACGTCTGCAGACGTCAGATTTTGACTTATAAAGACGGTCCTCGCACCGAAAGAAATAAAATATTTATTATGGCCATAGACGCATAACATAGGTGTTCAAATAAAGCGAAAAAAGCCGACATTTATGATGATTTCAAATTGAAAAAAACCCTTGTTCTCCATGGTTTATATACAAAGATTTCAGCGCTTCAAGGGTTATTGTATGTGTGACAAAAACACACTACGTGAAGCATAATTCTGTGAAACGCAGTGATGTCACTCGGTGAAAACAAGGTTATATAATACCCCTCCCCCATACTTTATTGTATTTGCCAGCTCGGTTAAAACAAAAGAGGTCAAGGTCATTGAGTTTCACAGAATAAGAGATTCGTGTACAAACTGGATAGTTTATTACTAGTTTAACCCTTTCAGCGCATGGACCGGTTTCAGACGTCAGAATCTAACATCTATAATAGACGTCAGATTCTGACGTCTAAAGACGATCCCTGCAAAGAGTAAAATATTTATAATGATTGTACACCCATAACATAGGTATGCACATGAATTGGAAAATTGAATTGAAAAAATAGGACATTTATAATGATTTCATATTGAAAAAAACTTTTGTCTCCATGGTTTATGGAAAAAAATATTTCAGCGCTTTAAGGGTTAACCCTTTAACCGCCAGATTATTCGATTGGAATTTTCACCCACTTGAAGTTGTGTCTCGCTGACGCGATCCACAACTTCAAGTGAGTAAAAATTATTTAAATTTGACAAAATGGAGGTCAGCAATTTTCAAATCTTGCTGATTAATGTCACTTTTTATCTGTAACAGGTTTAAAAGCTGATATGTAATGTGCTATAAAAAATGTAAAAAACGACTATGGAGGGCACCGGCGGTTGAAGGGTTAGGCGCTAGTAGGGAACTTCAAATGAGCCACTGCAATCCTGTTAACACCAATATTCAACCTCAGTTGTAATCATCCCTTCTATAACATCCCCTTGCAGTTAGAACGTGCTAAACTGCCACTTTACAAAGTGACAGTTTAGCACGTTCTAACTGCAAGGGGAACGAAAATTCTTCTCATTTTTTCCATATGTGATGTAAATAGCTGCCGTAGCTGCCGTATCTAGTATATAATATAAGTCTAATCATATCAACCATGTGTACCGGGTGTATGTGTATGGCGGACTGGAGTGATTACTACTCTGGCCAACGAGTCGACTCTTTGGCTAGATCGGTAGCGCTCAGGCGTCACGATGTCACGAATCACGATGCCAAGGTCAGTGTTCGATCCACGGGCTGGACATTTTCAACACTGTTACAATGGCGCCCAATATCGGCTCTTCTGGCGTGTAGTACCCTAGTATATAGTAAGATGATATGGGTTTGTAGCCAACACAGTTGAGGTTACCCTGATGACATCGCAAGGCTCTGACACAGTGACCTCCATTTTTAAATTTAATAGTTCTAATACGATCAAAAGTTTACGCCTGCTGAAAATTGGCTAGTTTTCGTAGGCACTTGAAATATTAGTCTCAATTTCATGGCATCCGAGTTTTTTGGTAGGCAGCGCGTATGTCGTTTTTACACAGCTGGCTGTGGAAACAAAATGGCGGTCAGTGTGACTGGGCCTCGCGCAGTAAATGAGTTAGGGGGCCCAGTCATACCGGGTAGGTTGAGGTAGGTGGGGAGGAAAATGAAGAAGTGTGTTGAATGCTGCTCGGGGACGAGCAGATATTTGAGAGGGGAGTATGTAGCCGGGTGTGTGTATGGCGGACTGGAGTGATTACTACTCTGGCCAACGAGTCGACTCTTTGGCTAGATTCGTAGTGCTCATGCATCACGATGCCAAGGTCGGTGGTTTGATCCACGGGCTGGACAGTATCAACACTGTTACACATGGTGACAGAATACAGCTGATTTCTCAGTCAATCCTCAACCGATTCTCATGCAATTCTCATGTAATTTCTAGTCAAGTGGTGACTATACTCGTGACGTTTGAAAACTTATTGCAAAACTTTACCCTTACAGTGCGGGGGTCAACTTTATACGTCAAAATCTGACGTCTGTAGACGTCAGATTCTGACGTCTAAAGTCGATCCCCGCACTGTAAGAGTAAACTATATTTTTAATGGCAGTAGACCCAGCACTGTAAGAGTAAACTATATTTTTAATGGCAGTAGACCCATAACATAGGTATTCAAATGAATCGGAAAGAGCTAACTGAGACATTTATGATGATTTCAAATTGAAAAAAACCTTTGATCTCCATGGTTTATACAAACATATTTCAGTGTTTTGATGGTTAAAACATTCGACATGGCTTCTAATTCTGAGACATAGTTAATGGGTTTATAGAGGGTGACAATTACTACATGTTATGGAAATTACATTTTAAGTAATACAATATTTTACACTGCAATGTACATGGCAGTCGCCACGTCACTAGAAAATAGCGTTTTTAAAATTCCATGAATATTGGTTAACAATATTTTTTTGACTGTGAAATCAGCGAAATTCATTCACCACGGTTAAGGTGGATCCTACTATGGTCTAGGACACAATTATCTGTAGCGCATGTTTTTCTTCGATTTCTCCGTCAATTCTGAACCGATTCCCTGGAAACTTTGCACAGGCCATTTCCAAGTCATGTCCTAACATCGGTAAATAATTCACGATTTCAAAAGTTATGAGACCATTTGACATGTAATAAAATTACAGAATTAGTTTAATGGGTTTATATTTCAATTTACTACATTACCTGTCAAATGGTCTAACTTTTGACACACTGCATATCACTTTACGACATTTTCCCAGATGTTAGCACATTACTTGGAAATAAACTGTACAAAATTTCATTCGGTTGATAATTTGACGGCGAAATCGACGAAAAGCGTGCGCTACAGATAGGCCCCTAATTGTGTCCTAGACTTTATACATACTACATTCACGTAATACAAAATGCATATGTCATAGGCAATAAACAGAACAGTGGTTTTATGTAGTCACCATTATGGTTTAACTGTGGCTTAATTGTGGCCCAACAGCGCCCACATTGTCCCAGCATTGGGCCAGCGTTGGTTCGATGTCTCCCACCACCTGTTTTATTACATAGTTACAGACAGTTTCGCACATTACGGTCAATCATATACACATCAAACACGAGGCGTTGACCCAATGTTGTTTTAATGTTGGGCCACTGTCTGCGACGCTGGCTCAACATTAATCCAACAATGGTTTAATGTTTCGGTTTTGTTGAATACACATCATTATTCATTCAAGTCCATCATTCACAATACCATAATTAACCCTCCGCCTGCTAGAGGCACATAATAACCCTTTAACCGCCAAATTATGCAGTTTGAATTTTCACCTACTTCAAGTTGTGTCTCGCTGACGCGATCCACAACTTCAAGTGAGTGAAAATTACTCAGATTTGACAAAATGGAGTCACATTTTATCTTTAACGTGTTTAAAAGGTGGTACTTCATGTGCTGATAAAAAAATTAAAAATCGAATATGTTCGGCACCGGCGGTCAAAGGGTTAACCCTTACACTACGGGAACCGTATTATTCTGATATAAGCCAAAATAAAAGCACTGAAATCCACAAATAGTTTGTGATAGATAATCAGTTAATCAAAGAATTACATTTTGCTGATGTCCATTTTTTAGAAACTGACATAATTTGAACCTGGCAATTCCAGCTTTAACCCTTTAGCCGCCAAATTAGTTATTGTGTCTCGCTGACGCGATCCACAACTTCAAGTGAGTGAAAATTGTTCAGATTTGACAAAATGGAGGTCAACAAATTTCAAATCTAGCTGATTATTGTCACTTTTTATTTTTAACAGGTTTAAAAGCTGATATGTAATGTGCTAATAAAAAATGTAAAAAACGAATATGGACGACTCCGGCGGTTGAAGGGTTAAATAAATGTAAAGATATACAAACAATTTGGCAGCATACGGGTTAACCCTTGACCTGCTACTGGCCAGTATTACTATTAACCCATTACCTGCCAGGTACCGTAAAGGGTACAGGTCTTACAGGTATCACTAATAGCCCTTCACTTAGTACCATCACCCTTCACTTGCAAGTGACACACTGCAGAAAGAATTTTTATAACACATTTATTTGTTCCTGAAAAAGAGTCGAACGAATACAAAAGGTATGTTGACGTCACTAGTTGTTTAAGTCTCCCTGGAGAATGAGGGTGGAAGTCCTGGTGTACTTGTTAACTTGAAAAATCGGAGATCGCAGGTTCGACCCCCGCTCTTTAATATTCAAAGAAGCACAAGTTTATTTCCAGCTCACTCGTAAAGAAGCAGTATTGTGGGAGCCTTCGTGACCGAGAGATTGTGTGCTCGGCCTCAGACACCCAGGGCTCGAATGTCAAATCCTATGTTTGAAGGACAGTGTCATCTCATTCATCCCACCATCCTCAGAAGTAATATATAAGTTTACAAAGGTGGCATAAAACCCTCTTCATTCATTCTTTCCCTGGAGATTGTTGTATATAGACCTATATAAACCTGTGCAAAGGTTATTTACGTACAGCAGTGTGCGTACGTCATTCATCTTACAATATGCACAACATGATTACATGATATGTATTTAAAAACAACACGGTAATTTTTAAAATATGCAAGATAACTACTTACAACAGAGTTGAACTGCATTATCATGATGTTAAAACCGGAGATAAAATAACCACATATTATTATGCATAAGGCCAAAACAAGGACTACGTTTAGCGTCACCGTGCGCGTCTTTTAAAACCTGCGCTCCACCCGCTTTTTCCATCAATTTTCACTTTTTGTTTCGGTTAGAAAAAAATATTATTGATTTTGTTTTTGCATTTAACACATATTAGTTTGATTTTGGGACCAACTCCTTCCCCCCCCCCCCCCCACAAAATGAAATAAGAAAAAAAAACACTTTCGAAATTTCCTTTGACGAGAAACATAGAACTTGCCTTTTTTGCCTAATACAACAAATATTCAGTACACGTCATATAATTATTCATGGCCTGTAGCGCCCTCTGGGCTACGTGACCTACGGCCTGACATGTGATGTTACTGTAACTATTATGGTCTGGCTTTCAGAACCATACGTACATCATAACACCTCCATATTACGGTGGTCTCTAAAAAATGTGAATGCATAAAATGGAAAAAAATGTACAATGTTCATAAAGAAAAACCCGTAGATGTATGTAATTAAGTGAGTTTTAAGGCACGCAAAAGGTTTGTACCTCATTGTGAGATGCCATGGAGCGTTCGACCCAGCATATTTATATTGCAAGTTGTGTTTTGATGGGAAATTCATCTCACACCTTATTCATTGGACAAGTGCTGTAGTTTCCCCATATCGCACTCAAATAAACACCGTTTTTTATTGATCAAGTCCATATCCACAAAAGGAGAAATACGACGTTAAAGAAAAACGTTGAAATTAATTTGCATATATTAAAAACTTCCTCATTATTGACCTGGATGATCTCCATAACTATATTGTGATTACCCTGTCCAATCCCAACCCTTAAAGCGCTGAAATATTTTTGCATAAACCATGGAGACCAAATTTAAAATCATCATAAATGTCCTAGTTAGCTCTTCCCGCTTCATTTGGATACTTATGTTATGGGTCTATAGCCATTAGAAATATTTTAATTATTTCTAAACGTGGGGACCCTCTTTCTGACGTCTTTAAACGACGTCTATTTACGTCAGATTTCGAAGGCGGTCCCGGCACTGAAAGGGTTTAAAAATACCCCTTTGTTCATTTGGCTATTCCCCATAACTACATTGTGATTACCCTACCCAATCTTAATACTCGTGCCATATCTAATACAATACCAGTTTATCACACTCCAAGATAATACGTTTGTACATCATTGGTTTAACGTTGTGCCAATGTCGGAGACATTGGCACAACGTTGAACCAATGAAAGCTGAATGCTTCTGTTTGAGGAGTTATGATTGCCGCTCTTGGATGAGAGATAACGCTATACCGCTCTTCATTTCATGTTGAATGAGGTGAGATAACGTTATAGCGCTCTTCAGTTTTGTATTAGAGGAGAGATTAGGTTTATCATTGTGTTGCTGGCAGCCTCGACAGTCAGCTTATCATCCTAATGTAAAGTATTATATGTACATTCCTACCAGTCTGAAGGTTCAGGTCCTAAAGTCCGACAGCCCATTAGTCCGACAGCCCATTAGTCCGACGGCCCATTAGTCCGACGGCCCAGTAGTCCGGCGGCCCATTGGTCCGACGACCCATTGGTCCGACAGCCCATTAGTCCGACAGCCCATTAGTCCGACAGCCCATTAGTCCGACAGCCCATTAGTCCGACAGCCCATTAGTCCGACAGCCCATTAGTCCGACAGCCCATTAGTCCGACAGCCCATTAGTCCGACAGCCCATTAGTCCGACAGCCCATTAGTCCGACAGCCCATTAGTCCGACAGCCCATTAGTCCGACAGCCCATTAGTCCGACAGCCCATTAGTCCGACAGCCCATTAGTCCGACAGCCCATTAGTCCGACAGCCCATTAGTCCGACAGCCCATTAGTCCGACAGCCCATTAGTCCGACAGCCCATTAGTCCGACAGCCCATTAGTCCGACAGCCCATTAGTCCGACGGCCCATTAGTCCGACGGCCCACTAGTCCGACGGCCCATTGGTCCTACGATAGACCCATTGGTCCGACGGCCCAGTAGTCCGACGGCCCATTGGTCCGACGGCCCAGTAGTCCGGCGGCCCATTGGTCCGACGACCCATTGGTCCGACGGATCACCTTTAAATACCAACCTTGCACGCATATGTTATCTGAGACAAGACACCTAGTTTTAAAAAATGAATTGAGTTTTGAGATTATTTGAACTGTTCACAGGGCCTACACATGTAGGTTTAAAACGGGGTAATTTTTATTCGCAGTGAAGTAGAAATTGCAATTACACTTCTTATAGCTGCTGATAAGTAAAACAATGATGCAATTCTAAACATACAATAATGTATGACAATATTATTATGTCATGCCTATTATTACCAGACAACAGTTGTTGAAATAAAATAATATGTTAATAAATTACGGTTTAATGTTTATCATTTGTAATGATCTGAGGATATAAACATAGAACATATAGGGCCTAATAATAAATATATATATTTTTAAATTATGATTTTTTGCGTCCCTAAAACTGGAAAACTGTAGTGAGTTTTTATTATATTTATGTAGATATTTTTTTTTCTTTTGCTTCTTTCAATCTCATAACGTGGGGAAGTTTCTGAAGCATAGTGACGTTTATTGGAATATTATTACAGAAAATTACTGAAAATGACGAAATTTGGATTTTTCATCAACACAAATCAATAATATGTTATTAAACGTCGGTTTATTGCTTTAGCCCTATGAATAATTTATTATACATCCCAGTCACTTGTGCGATAATATATGATGTTTTAAAGGGACAAAAAATAATTAAAGCGACACAATCAGGCTAAAAATCATCCAAAAGCCAACTTTGGCTCCTTGATTATGTCCATAATATGTGAACATGTCCATAGACTAGAATTGCTGAAGTCTTTTAAATTTTGGGTTGCTGTGGCAACGTAGCAAGTGTACCGAAAACCCTGTTTATCAGTCATTCCTGTATTTCTTATTTTGGATATGCATGTATGAAATTAAATTTCGTCTTTCTTTCAGTTTTAACCGGTAAATGCGCAATTGGCCTGATTGTTCCGCTTTGAAATTCAAATATATTTAATTATGATTTTCGCGAAAACTAAAGAAAATGGTTTTTTAGCATTTTTTTATTTAATTGATAGAATTATTTCATTTCTATTTTGATTCAAATTCAAATGTATTTTTTGTCATTAGAAATACAATATGCGTCCCAGGTGGTCCGCTTGGCGAGGTTGAAGGGGGTTTTGTATTGCAAAAATGGTTTATATCCCGAATTGCGGGGGTGGTATAGTGAGTACACATTTTTTTTTTTTTTTGTATGGAAAAAGACAGTTTTGACGGAGGAGATCATGAGGAAGGGGTGAAACAAAGGCAGAAGAAACGAAAGTCGCAATTGCGAAATAGACTATAGGCCCCTACCAGTATTCACATTAACCATAGTGAATGCATTTTGCTGATTCTCAGTCAATATTTTTTATCAACCAATTTTCATGAAATTTTACAAGCAATACAAGCAATATGATGACTAGGGGCATACCTTTAAAATGGAAAAATAGGGAAGGCCCTATGTAGTTTAATATTTAATATGATTGCAGTAAATGTCGCCCTCTATTAACCCGCTAATTTTGTTTCATAATTCTGAGTGTAGTCGCCGCATTACTAGAAAATAGTGTGTGTAATATTTTCATAAAAAATAGTTCAGAAATTAATTCCTCCTATTAATCTGAATCTGACTATAACCATGATAATACATAGGTCTTAAGCCAACATATTTATTCGTATGTTGTTCAATAGGATTGTTCAAATTTGGAACTCTCTGCCTCAGAGTATCCGTTACATATCTGTAACACTTTTGTATCTGAATTAAAACAACGTTTTCTAGAAAAGGTAGATAGTCAGTTCATAAGCAAAGATTGCTGCTCATGAGTTGCTCATGACATTTTAAATGTTTAGGTAATAATTGTCATTTATAAAGTTGAATTTTGAGGGGCTGGTGGGAGATCATACATTACTGATGTATCTTGTATAACATTTATCGGGTGGGATCTACTTGTATATATAGGCTTCACTGAAGCCTGTCTCGCATCTCTCACATGTGATCTATGTTTATTTGTTTAATATGTTATGTTATTGCATTGTCTTTATCACATTGTTTATTACGTACTTATATTACACAAATATTTCATGTAATTTATCTAAACTTTTTAATTCTAGATCCGGATCAGGTCCTACGATCCAGGGGCCGTATTCTCGTACAAGTTACGATGTATCGTAGGCTTCTGATTGGTCGAGATGGCCATCTCGACCAATCAGAAGCCTACGATACATCGTAACTTGTACGAGAATACGGGCCCAGATCCAGAATTAATTTTTTTGAATAAATTACATGAATTGCTATTGCTATTTTAAACAATGGATATTATTTTATTCTATAATTTCAATTCACTTATATGGTTGACAGGCATTGTCGTCTCGACCTGTTCCCGTCAACCAAAGTTAATAACATGTTCAAAAAATGATATTAATAATAATTATAATGTACCATTTTTGCATGTTTTTAACTGGAAGTCAAATAAACATAAACATGAAATATTTGTGTAATATATATCTTCAAAATTTAAACGTTTAGACCTTGGCTCGAAATACATCTCTACGCACAGTTACATGCAGATCCGTTCTTTGCGTAGTATAAGTTTAAAATGATCCGATGGACAGGTAGATAAAAATACCTCCACTGTCAGAGGTCACGAGGTGATACATTTGTAAAATTAGTGGAACATGCCGCTGCCTGATACTGAACAAACTGTACCCTGGTGAATGAGATGAGTTTGAATATCTACGTTCTAAACTTCTCACGCATTATATTTCGACCCCAGTACACTATACAGTTTTACCATTAATTCACCAAAGTTTATTTCCAATTAATCAAGCATTAAGTTTCACACCAAGTGAGATTATAATGCATTGGAATAGCCGAACATTAAAAATGTAAAATCGTTTCTTATGCTACAAAATTATTAGCACCCATATACGTAAAAGTAGGCTTCAATAGATTGTAGTATAATTATAGAATATTTTTGGTTTAAAAAATTCCACCCACACAATACATTATATTGCATCTTGCAAAGATGGGCAGATAATGTTTTGCAGTGGTTACGCTGAATGCTTGTCACGCCGGTTCGCCACGCCCCCCCCCCCCCGCTCTTGAAAGAGACGTGCTGTTTTTTGACAAATAGTTTAGTGTGAACGTGCAATTTTTTTTACAAAATGTTGAAAATAGAGCGACCATTTGATATCCCGGGGGAAGACCTTTGCTCGGCGAAATATTTTTTTCAGTTGATACTGGTTATTTGTACACCGTTTGAAAAAAAAGTAAAATAATTAAAGGTCAAATTTGTTATCTACAGCTATTCTATAGCGTAGGACTGATTAGCCGTCGGACCAATGGGTCGTCGGACCAATGGGCTGTCGGACTAATGGGTCGTCGGACCAATGGGCCGTCGGACCAATGGGCCTTCGGACCAATGGGCCATCGGACTATAGAGCGGTCCCCAGTCTGAACACTGGCCTCAAAAGACCAGAAACTGGGGTCCACTCACTAGAGAGAAGTCATTCAGGAGCAGATCCAGGGGGGGGGTCACAGGGGTCACGTGAACCCCCCCCCCTATAATATTTTATTGCCCCTTTCGAAATCTAGAAAATATATTTTTCTGTATATAATAATCAGATTAGATGATAACGTGAGTTATTTCCCATTTGTTATTCCTTAGATATCTAGAAATATCTAGAAATGGTATATTATTAGCAAAAAAAATTCTATTTTATATGTTTGTGCTCTTTTTATCTTTCGGTGACCCTACCCTTTTTCCACCCTGGATCCGCCCCTGTCTTTCTTGTTCACCTGAGCTCTTTAATTACGCATGTCTGGTTCGTCGTGTATGTTGTGAAAAATAGGTCTTTTTCATGCCATTGGTGATAATAATAATAATGATAAACCTCTATAGCGCCTAAATCTCCGGTGATCCGAGCTCAGAGGTGTGACAAACATAATCGTAATCAGACCCATAGTCCCAAAACGTTTGTCTGAGCCAACCGAGGATGTAAGTCGGGAAAGCCTAACCTAAAAAATATGTTTTCGATTTCTTATGGGAACTAATTTGTATTCTCAGAGCAAAATTTTGAAGGAAGTTCATTTCTAAGTGTAGATGTTGCGGGCATTATTCAGGCTACACTCCTACTATGCAAATAATAACTACGTAGGCCTACATTCATATAGTAAACACTAGACGTTCACCCAACGTTGTTTTAATTAGGCTTATAGTCCATCGACGATGGCCCAAAGTTGTTCGGTGGAGCACATGTACACAATATTTACATGAGTGCATATTGCTTTACGTCGTTTCTGCACATTGAGGCAATGTTGTGACAGAACGAATCCCGAAGCCGGGACTATGCTCTTATTTCGAATGACTTCAAGGGTTCTTTATAGTGCACAGTACCATAGGCAGCACTGTACACTACATGCCTTTGAACGGTTTGGAGCACTGTATATGCACAACCACGATGACAAATACCTGGCCCGACCGGGATTCGAACCTGGTACCTCCAGGTTATAAGCCACAGTCGATACGAATGAGCCATCGGTTTTTATCGGGCTTGTGCGTAAACAGTGCTACAAACTGTCCAAAGGCCTGGAGAGTGTAGTGCTGTCTATGATACTGTGCACTATAAAAAAAAACCCTTGAAGTCATTCAATAAGAGTTGGGCATAGTCTTGACTTCAGGCTTCCTTCTGTCGCGATATTGCCATGATTGTGCAGGGAGCGACGTAAAGCAATATTCATTGTGCGCTATTGTGCAATAATGTACAAAAACGCATTACTATTAATGCATGCTCGTGCGTTTACTGCACACAATTCCGATTCAAAAACATCAAACCAGCATTAGGGCTGTTGCAGAGCCCCCCCCCCCCCATGGACAGCAATCGGTTTTTTTCGAGGACGTTTGCATACAGAATTGTCTTCATTCTGGAATGGGTGGGGGTCTTCAATGTATAATTTTCGGGTGGATGTGGTATGTTGTCAATAACTATTTCCGAGGTGGAGGTATAATATGAGACATGAAGAAATTCCGGTGCTAAGAAACTCTGGAAACCCGGCTTTGTGGTGGCCCAATATTTCCAGGAGTGATGGGGGTCATATTTGAATCACCCTCCTTGGGGGTGCGTATTTTTACTGGAACAGCCCTTAGGTGAATATTGTGTGTTTGCCGTGTGCGCATAAGTAGGCCTACCTACCCTGCCTATATTGTGCTCTGACAGGGAGTGGTGAGATTATTCTATTATAGAATGTAGTTTTTACTCCACCCTTTTCATACACTCCATAACGTCAATCCCTCATGAGTAAATAACGTGCAGAGCGCCACTTGCGTGACAAGTCAAGTATATTATAGTGAGAGTACAATTGTAAAACACGTTTTTTATGTGTGTTCCCTCCATACCTGTCATGGTCTCTAACCCTTTCAAAAACCTAGTGGCATTTATAAACCTCATTGTGTATTTTTTTCAGTTAAAGGGACATGCCCAGGTCTATAATCATAAAAAAATCGGTGATTTTATTTTGGCTTATTAATATGACCATATGATGTAAACATGTCCATAGACTAGAACTGCGAAAGTTTTTTTTATTTTTGTGCTGCGCACTCACCAGTTAGGCTAGATATAGAGACAAAATTCCCGTATTTCCCATTTTTGACATGGTTGTCAATAATTAGAAATCAGGAGGCACCTCTTGGATACGCCTCTGCGGCTCCACAGACAGTACACGTTAACGCAATGTTGGTTTAATGTTGGGCCAGCGTCGGAGACGGTGGGCCAACATGAAAACAACATTGGGTCCACGTCTAGTGCTAGGATATCAGAGCAGGCGATAAGATAAAGAAAAAAATATACAACTTTATATTCTATTTATTTGCAGTTTTTAGACAATGTGTCACGAAAAAATTATTATTATTTTATCTTGTGAAATTAAATTTTAGTCACCATTAGATTGTTTTCTCGTTTTTTTATTTTGTTTTGGGGGAGTTGTTTGACATTGTTGAAAACAGAAAAAAACGGGTGCTTTTTATATTTTCTATATTTTTCATATACGATGAGCAGGGCGCGCTGGAGAAAACCAAATAATCATGTACATATCCCAGCAAACTCCAGACATCCACCCGATGTTATTTTTAATCCTGGGCCACCATCTGCGAAGTTCGCCCAGCATTAAAACAAGTCAACACTGTGTCTAAGTCTCGTTCTCCCTGAGTATACAAGGCATGATTCATGTGAGAGACATCTGGTGAATAGACACTGAACTAATATTTCCAGCCTGATCGTGAAACTCTCCAGCAAACTCAAGACATTGAACCAATGTTGGTTCAATGTTGACCCACCGTCTACGACTCAGGGCCAGCATTAACTCTTCACGCGCCAAATTAGCTTATTTAAATTTTCACCCACTTGAAGTTGTGTCTCGCTACCGCGATCCGCAACTTCAAGTAATGTGAAAATTATTCATATTTTTTTAATTTGCGACCAAATATTTGCAAATATTGATGTTTAACCCTTTAACCGCCAAATTATTCAATCTGAATTTTCACCCACTTGAAGTTGTGTCTCGCTGACGCGATCCACAACTTCAAGTGAGTGAAAATTATTCAGATTTTACAAAATGGAGGTCAACTGTTTTCAAATATTGCTGATTGATGTCACATTTTATCTTTAACATGTTCAAAAGGTGGTACGTAATGTGTTAATAAAAAAATAAAACCTGAAAATATGCGGCACCGGCGATTAAAGGGTTAAACCACCATTTCATTCCCAATATCTGTGATTTAACCTTCTAATAAAACAGATTAAGAACGACTATGGTCGTGCTTAGCACTCAAAGGGTTAAACCAACATTCAGATTGATTTATCCGCGAGTTGAACATTAGGTATTATATATGTATGATCCGCATTCCGCAGTAACCATTGCATAACTCGTAGTTAGAAGGATCTCGCCCCCCACTATGTTTCGGGTCAGAGCGCAGCATATATCTGAAACGTAAGATACTCACATCGTCACAAATGGTTAAAATGGCCGAAATATTTTTCGGGGGTGTGTTTATCTCACGTGATAAATAACTGATGGGATGTTTCTAAATCAGCTGAGTGGATGCATAAATGGTCACTAAGTTAGGTGAACCCAATTAAATGAAATGAAATGAATCGGGCTTTGGGCCACCTTTGTGCACATATAGGCTAAACTGGGCCAGGAGAACCTCCTGAGGATGGTGAGATGATTGAGATGACACTGTCCTCCAGACACAGGATTCGAAATTCGAGCCCTGGCGGTCTGAGGCCGAGCACGCTACCTCTCGGTCACGGAGGCTCCCCACAATACTGACTTTCACACGTGGATGCGGAAGAAAAACTTTTTGTTTCTTTCAAACCGCCGAGACCGGGAACCGAACCCCGAACTCTGGCGTGAAAGGCAGCGGTGCTAACCACTACCCTGGGGCCCCCGCCCGAAAACCCAATTAAAATGTATATCAAGGGCGTTAATAGGGGTAAATCGATCGCGTGTCGCGGCGACACGCCATCTTACGGTTTAGATATGGAATGCTTGCTAACCCGTAACACGTTGTGGAGGGTGGCGTTTGCTAACTAGGATTACATAGATAAGATTACATAGATAAGCCCCAGAAAACTGGTCTGTAAAGCCAAAACCTAGTAACTCATCATTTAACCCTTGAAGCGCTGAATAAATTTGTAAGAAAACCTCGCAATCAAAGGGTTTTTTTCAATTTGAAATCAACATAAATGTTTTAGTAAGCTCTTTCTGATTCATTTGAATACCTATGATATGGGTCTGAGACCGCTATAAATATTGTTACTCTTACAGCGCGTGGATCGACATTAGTCGTCAGAATCTGACGTCTACAGACGTCAGATTCTGACAACTAAAGTCGATCCCCGCACCTTATGGCTTCGCACGGATAGTGATGATTTATCTATAATATAGCTAAATTTAATTGCTGACACAATTGCCAAAAATAAATTAAAAATACACTTTTGTGTTTATCAATGTTTCTCTGTCTATGTGAAAAAAAAATACATTATTGCTGTTTTATTATATTTGTTTTTTTTTTGTTTGAGTTTGTCAAACAAGTCACATTTTCAAACAATATATTTATTGTGTAAGAACCGTTGAAAATATCTAAAAAGTGTCGCCCACGTTGCCATGGGTTAATAACGGGTCCTAGTTGTATTGTTATACAGGGATTGATGGTCACATGTTTTACTGCATATTTTCGCCGCTGTGTTTTCATAGGGTGATTTTAGGTATGTTTTGTAGCCGGGTGTGTGTATGACGGACTGGAGTGATTACCACTCTGACCGGCCATCGCGTAATTTTAAACGTCAGATTCCGACGTTTAAACGTCAGAATCTGACGTCTATAGACGTCAGATTCCAACGTTTAAAGACGGTCTCCGCGCTGAAAGAATTAAACTATTTCTAATGGCCGTAGACCCATAACATATGTATTCAAATGAAGCAGGAAGAGCTAACTAAGACATTTATGATGATTTCAAATTGAAAAACCCTTTGATCTCCATGGTTTATACAAATCTATTTCAGCGTTGTAGGGGTTAACACTTTGGACACACTGCCTGCACCAAAGATCCGTTGTTCGATCCCTGGGCTGGGCATTTTCAACATTGTTACACTGTAATGTATATTTTCGCTACTGTGTTTCTATGGAGTGATCTATGTATGTTATAACGTATATTTTTCTGGTGTGTTTCCATTAAGTGATTTTTCCCATGTTATAATGTATTTTTCGCTGCTGTGTTTCTAGGGAGTGAAGACATCGTTAATGGAAACCAAAAGCTGATAATGGGCATGTTATGGCACCTCATCCTCAGGTATCAGATCGGGAAGAGTAAAGTGCCAGCCAAGAAACTCATGTTGGCCTGGATCAACGCAGTCATACCGGAATGTCGAATCTCAAACTTTAACATCGACTGGAATGACGGAATCGCACTGCAGTAAGTAGCATCACCAAAAGTAAAAAAAAATTGTTGAGCCCATCTCGCTGTACCCAGCGATGCTCAAATATTTTCTCGCACGGGTGGCCTCCATGCTAGCGACCTTGTGGTCTTAATGGAGGTCTCCCAAACCACCCTGTAAATTTTATTTCACTCATTTTTCATTTACTAATTTTTTATGGTTGAATAAACACTTCTTCTTCTTCTTCACGAATATCTATCTGAAACGGCAAATCAAACTGTAGTGAAGCCAACAGCATGAGTGCGAGAGCTATTTATATACTGATCTGCGACAATTCACTTGCTAGACATAGCCATGTTCAGCACGATTGATGCTTTGGCCAAGTGGTTGTAAACTTATTATGGAATTAAGATCCTTTTTGTGTAGAGTGTTTGTATAAAATGAGTTTTTTCTGCAAAAATATGTTATTAATTTAATAATTGATTTATTTATCTATCCATGCCTATCTATGATTGCAATATCACATTTTGTTAGTAGCTGATTATTTCTGTTTCAGCGGCCTGATTGAATACTGTAAACCAGGGACATGTCCTAACTGGAGACAGCTCAGCAGGAGAGACGGGTAAGTTGGCAGAAGGGGAGAAGTTGGGTGGGTAGAATAAGATAATAATTAAAGGCCCATTACATGCCCAGGTGCCACAAACTTAAAAAGCTTTAAAGCTTAAATTTGTGCTATTAGAAGTATATCATTTTAAATCTATATTATCATTCTCCACCCTCCATTTAAAAGAGATATGTACCCGATACGTATGTATTTTGGAATGTTCATACAATTTCGGACAACCATGTAAAAAAATCCATCAGGATTGACCGCTGAGGGTATAGATGGAGGGTCCAATGTTTATTTGTTTATTCTTTGAAATGGTCAACACTAAGGAAAATCCCTTCTCTTTTGTCATTACACAAGCCACAAACATCCCCGTTCACGATGCCCCGTGTGAGGCCGATAGGAAATCAGTGATTTCTCGATGACGTTGTGATTAAACTTGCAACCTCATTGACGATGCGATACATCTGAGACCTAAAAAATTTCTCTTTAATACGAGTTAAAAAAAAACTGTTTCTTAACCCTTACAGCGCGGGGATCGACTTTAGTCGATCCCCGCGCTGTAACAGTAAAAATATTTCTAATTGCCGTAGACCCATCACATAGGTAGGCCTATTCGGAAAGAGCTAACGAAGGCATTTATGATGATTTTAAATTTAAAAAAAACCCATTTGGTTGCGATGTAGTTTACGAAATAATTCAGCGCTTTTAAAGGTTAAAGTTGTAATCCATCGAAATCTTGCATTCACACATTTAAACACTGAAAAAGAATATCTGATTTAGACGAGAGCAAGAGATACAGGTAAAGTTGGGTAGAATGAGAGATTTATTGAAACGGCCCAGCAGGAAAGCCTAGTTGGTTATTATGATAGAATGGAGACCACACGATAGCTAGGAGAGACGGCATATTGGTTAAGATGGGAAATTAATGATGAGCGGGAGGGACTGGTAAGGTGGGTAGCATGGAGAAATAATCCTTACAGTGCGGGGATCGACTTTACATGCAGATTCTGACGTCTAATGTCGATCCCCGCACTATAAGAGTAGAACGATTCATAATGGCGGTAGACCCATAACATAGGTATTCAAATGAATCCCGAAGAGCTAACTAAGACATTTATGATTATTTCAAATTAAAAAACCCTTTTATTTCCATGGTTTGTGCAAAAATATTTCAGCTTTTTAAGGGTTAATAGAGACAGCTCTGCAGTAGCCATGGGTAAGTTGGCTGAGACTAGAAAATTAATGCAGAAGCTCAGGTAAGAGACATAGGCAGGTTGTCAATATAGGATAATTATTGGGGGCCACTCAGCAGGAGGAACCAGTAACTCGGCTAGAATAAGACAACTACTGGAGACAACTACGTAGGAGATAAATATAATATGAACAACAATTAATAAAAAATATAGATATTTCATAAATAAATTTCAACTATATTTTAGGAAACATAATTGACAGTAAACAAATTTATTCCAGGCTGGAGAATTGTCGTGAAGCGATGAAGTTGGCCAAGCAGCATTTTGGCATCCCCCTGGTCCTTTCTCCGGAGAACCTGTCTTCCCCTGATCTGGATGAACTCTCCGGCATGACCTACCTCTCCTACTTCATGAAAGTGGACTCGCCCGGATACCACGCCACCCTTAACTGGGTCAAAGAGAAGGTCACAGACGTATCAGTGAAGAATTTCCAGGTTTGTCTTACTTTAAAGTGTTCAATCTGATAAAACAGTTTTGGGAAGATACTTCGTTAATTCAATAATTTAAAACTAGAGATGTGTATTTTTTTTTTTCAGGAATAATTTTCGTCATTTAAAGCCGGAAATTGCGTTAGCAATTCCAGCTTCAAATAAATAAAAAAAATGTATATAAAACAATTCAACAGCACAAGAGTTAAAATTTTACTTTGCGATATCATATGTTATGGAGGGGGGGGGGGGGCGATAAAGCGTTAAACAAAATAATAACTTTACAAAATAATTTCATGCATAATCCATAAATAATGTTGCCTCGTTATGATATTAATTCCTCCCTCTCTTTTTTAAAACTTAATTTTAATTACCCTTAATGTTACGTTACATAACGTTACGCTACGTGACATTACGCTACTTTTCATTACATTACATTGCATTACATCACATTACGTTACGTTACATTACGTTACGTTACGTTACGTTACGTTGCGTTACCTTACGCTGTCTGTTGCAGACTGACTGGAATGACGGAAGCGTCTTGGTGTCTCTCATACAGTCGCTAGGCGGCAGCATACCTGGCTGGCCTGATCACGTGGACAGATCGAATCACCAAGCCATCATAGAAAAAGGTAGGTCAGGTCAAGCTCTGAAGCCATCATATAAAAAAGTAGGTCAGGTCAACCGTTGTTGTGATATGTCAAACAGCAAGATTTCATGTACTCTGGTTCCCAGAGCCACACTACGCGGCGTGGCCGAGCTTCATGTAGCCTCTGGTATGCCCCAGTGGCGAATGTTTGTGACTTGTTGCTATTTTTAGATGAAAATAGGGTGATCCCCGAAATAAGACATTTTTGAAAGGTCACTTCCCCGGATGAAGAGTTATTCACAGTATTGTATTTCCCCTCTGACGCATTTCCTATGACTTGAGCCAGAAAATTATTCACCGGCCTCAATAGCACAGGCATGATGGTCACGTGACTAAGAACCTTGGCCAATACCCGGTCATAAATGAAATTGGCCGGGCTCGCCAGGCAAGATGTCATGATGAAAAATGGATCAGATACAGTCATCACAGAGAAAGGTGAACAGGTTCAACTGTCGGTGAACAGGTTCAACTGTCAAGCATTTATGGAAAAAAGTAGATCGGGTCTATGTTACTTATGTAAAATATAAAATGTTTAACTGGGAAATTGCAAGGGAAAGTCCGATTACAGTTCTAATTTATTTTCTTGCAGACACCACTTGTTATTGTGCGTAAAATGGTAATAATTGATAATGAAAATATCACACATCTTCTGACATTTGTGGATTTATGTTTTGTATACACCTAAGATAGAAGAATACAATTATTACCGAGTGGTGTATTAATGAGCTAATAATCTCTGACTAAACCATGAGTTTCTACTAATTACCTTCCGGTTTGACTTGTAATGTGGATAAAAACTAAATGCGGGTAACAGTTATTTTAATATTTATTTTTATTTAACCCTTTGACTTCTAGGCCGGGGTGCATGCCAGGATCCGGGTATACTGGTGTACGAGTTCTATTTTTCGTCATTTGAAGCTGGAATTGCTAACGCAATTTCCAGCTTCAAATGACGAAAAATACATAAATGTAGTATATATTTGACGAAAATTGGTGTCATTTTATGGTTACGTTCATTGACGAATGACGACGGAAATTTCCGTCATGTATGGTAGTGAAAAGGTTAAAAATATATGTGACCCGCCACGCGAATAGGGCAGTGAAGTCAAAATTTTAAAAATAGATTTTTATAGTTGATATGATAGCCGTGACCTTTCTGTTTCGACACATGAAAGGATTTAAAAAAAAATATTTATAACTTTTTGTTTCATGAGACTTTTAATATTTTAAAATTAGTTATGTAATCATTAAATTTAAATTACGTCATAAATAATTTTATGCAAGCCGCGGAGAGGTACCTTTTTAACATGGCGGGTCACATTTGAGCTTAATAAATCATTTTGATGCTCCATTGAGAAAAATGGGTTATGTTGAAATCCAGCCCCAGGTTCCTCTAGAAAAAGATTAAAATCTCCAGATGTGAAGTGAAACAGCAAGATGATATACTGGAATACAGGCCTACCAGCTGGGTCAAGTCAAACTTGCACTCCATTATTGTAAAAACGTCGAGTTAAATAATACGGCCATATTAGAGAAAATTTCCCCCGATCATATATACTGTAGATCTGGTAATTTTCATGTGTTTAAATTTTCGCGAATTTCTCATTTTGGGATTTTTCACAAAGTTTAGAATTCGCGAATTTTCAGTTTGATTTTCATTTTTCTTTAGTAGCGCTATTATAATAATAATGTTTGCGCGATTCTTGAATTCGCGAATTTGTCCTTCTCGTGAAATTCATGAAAATTAAAACCTCGTGAATATTATCAGATCTACAGTATATATATATAAAAGAAGATTATTAGACAAGAGAAAATCATTGCGATCAATTAGAAGTCAAGCATTTATTCTATCACATCGCAAATAAAAGGTAATATAAGCCCAACCAATACCATAAAGAAATGTTGTTCTAACCCGACCAACACATTGCGATAAATTAGAGATTATCAATAATAGACCCTTTAACTTCTCCTTTTGCATTAATGCAGGACATGTCATTATTTGTTTAATAAAACAACACACAATCTACCACAATAATCTTGGGCTTCATTGTATTTTATATATGGTGTATTTTAATTTATTTTTATTCACATTAAAATGGGATTTGCGAGAGCAATTACCACTTAATGGTAATACAAATTAGGCAAAAATAACTACATATAGGCCGATAGAGTTGAATTATATTCAATCAGCAAACATCATGTCCATGCCCAGCTTGAATGCGAATGATGGATCTTTATGTTATAATATACCCATTAGAAACGACATTCATAAATATTATATTTGTCGGTACTCACCAGTTGGCTCTCGCATCTGTCATGTCTTAGTGGAGGGATAATAGGATGCAGGTGGCAAACAGCTAATTATCAATGTATCCATGTGGTGGCCCTACTAGCTTCTATCGTGTCTCATAAAATTAGAGATAGATATATTTGATAAAATTCGGCCGAAACAATAGAAACGTTAACAACAGATATAGCTTCCCCTAGTTTCAGGAACGTATCCATGTTATGAAAGCAACTTATCTTGACATTGTAAAACAAACCTCAAAGTGTTTTATGAATACGTCTATTGACATCAGATGAACATAGTGTTCCAGTGATACTATTATGTTTAGCTGTTAATGGTGTGTTGTCAGTGTGTGTATATTTTTACACATTTAATTTATTGGGAAATATAATATGTATTTCCAAAATTGTTTCTATCTATAATTATTATATTATAATTATAATTATAATTAGGTGCAGATAAATATATATGATATTCATATTCTTATGTATGTGTATTTCATTGTTGTGCATAAATACACCAGTTCTATCGACTTGTATATATTCTATTGGTTTCTATGGCAACCAGAGTGTCTTTTTCACTTATAGTAATAGCAGTGCTACAAACCACGAATTGCTATCGCAATTCTCGCCTTGTAGCGGATGAAGATGGCTTGAAGTGGGTGGCAAAAATATATGGTTATTATTGAAACAGAACCATGAAAATTGGCGTTCTAAAATACCTAGGGTAGGATATTAAGCCATTCCTCAGAGATGCAAAATGATGCTTTTAAGCATCGTGTGGGGTTAGACAGGTGACGCATAAGTTTACACAGACTTCCCGTCGTCAATATATATATATTCATCTATCTATCTATCATATGTTGCAGGTAGGCCCAATTGGTGCTCCGCTCGCATCTGGGCACTGCCCATTTCATATTACTTTATTAATATGTTGCAGGTAGACCTAATTGGTGCTCCGTTCCCATCTGGGCACTGCCCATTTCATATTACTCTATTCATATGTTGCAGGTATGCCTAATTGATGCTCCGCTCGCATCTTGTCACTGCCCATTTCATATTACTCTATTCATATGTTGCAGGTATTCCTAATTGGTGCTCCGTTCCCATCTGGGCACTGCCCATTACATATTACTCTCTTCATATGTTGCAGGTATGCCTAATTGATGCTCCGTTCGCATCTGGGCACTGCCCATTTCATATTACTCTATTGATATGTTGCAGGTATGCCTAATTGATGCTCCGCTCCCATCTGGGTACTGCCCATTTCATATTACTCTATTCATATGTTGCAGGTATGCCTAGTCGGTGCTCCTTTCGCATCTGGGCACTGCCCATTTCATATTACTCTATTGATATGTTGCAGGTATGCCTAATTGATGCTCCGCTCCCATCCGGGTACTGCCCATTTCATATTATACTATTCATATGTTGCAGGTATGCCTAGTCGGTGCTCCTTTCGCATCTGGGCACTGCCCATTTCATATTACCCTATTCATATGCTACAGGTATGCCTAATTGTCGCCCCGTTCGCATCTGGGCACTTCCCATTTCATATTACTCTATTCATATGTTGCAGCTATGCAGGTGGCAGAGAACCAGTTATCAGTTTCCCCCGTCATCACATCTAAAGAAATGGCTGACCCGGAAGTGGATCACCTGGGGGTCATGGCAAACGCTGCCTGGTTTCAGCACCAGAGGGGGCATGTGAAGGTGGAGAGGGTACCCTCCCCGGTACCTGTAGTACAAGCCCCGCCGCCACCCCCGCCGCCGCCTCCCGTGGTGGAGGTACCTAGACGGCCACCTGGTGAGATGCTGGGAATCAGTGTGTCAACCACCAGCACAGAAACCAGGAGACCGGTCAGTAGCGAGATAACCAGGGTACCACTTAGTACTGAGATTGTTTATTTTATGTGACTTTCCAGTCAAAAACATGCAAAAAAATGGTGCAATATCACTATTTTTACTTGAGTAACATCTTATTAGCTTTGGTTGACGAGAACAGGTCGAGACGACATATGCGAGGCCTGTCAGCCATATATTAGAAAATTAAAATTACATAATAAAGTAATATATAGCAATATAATATAAAACCAACTGTTTACCAGCTATAGGTGTTGGCATACTATTCATGCAAGACAACGTCAGATTGATTGTTTAAAATAGTATTATTTTGTATACATGCTATTTTGAAAATATACACAGTAATTTTCCCATATTATTATACTTTATTTTTTTTAATGAAAATTTGTATGGATATTGATGTAGAATTTGACCTTCAGGTGACCTTCATGCTGGAGACACTTGACCCTGATGTCAATAAGAACGCTGTACGTGTGGAAGTGATAGGGCCGTCATCTCGGCCCAATGTACTACTGTCATGGAAGGGACGAAATGGTATGGGTGAATTCACCCCCACACAAACTGGACTACACAAGGTGAGACTAATCAATCAATCAATCAATCAATCAATCAATCAATCAATCAATCAATCAATCAATCAATCAATCAATCAATCAATCAATCAATCAATCAATCAATCAATCAATCAATCAATCAATCAATCGATCGATCGATCGATCGATCGATCGATCGATCGATCGATCGATCAGCTCGGTCGGTCGGTCGGTCGGTCGGTCGGTCGGTCGGTCGGTCGGTCGGTCGGTCAGTCAGTCAGTCAGTCAGTCAGTCAGTCAGTCAGTCAGTCAGTCAGTCAGTCAGCCAGCCAGCCAGCCAGCCAGCCAGCCAGCCAGCCAGCCAGCCAGCCAGCCAGCCAGCCAGCCAGCCAGCCAGCCAGCCAGCCAGCCAGCCAGCCAGCCAGCCAGCCAGTCAGTCAGTCAGTCAGTCAGTCAGTCAGTCAGTCAGTCAGTCAGTCAGTCAGTCTGTCAGTCAGTCAGTCAGTCAGTCAGTCAGTCAGTCAGTCAGTCAGTCAGTCAGTCAGTCAGTCAGTCAGTCAGTCAGTCAGTCAGTCAGTCAGTCAGTCAGTCAGTCAGTCAGTCAGTCAGTCAGTCAGTCAGTCAGTCAGTCAGTCAGTCAGTCAGTCGATGAATCGATCGATCCGTCGATCAATCAATCAATCAATCAATCAATTAAGCAACTATTCAATCAATTAATTGATCGATGGAACAATCAATTTATCTATCCATCAAAACATCAAACATACGATGAATTTAACAACTGCTACGTAAATAATAAATTACTTAATTAATGAAAATGATTAATTTATTACGTAAGTGAATAATCAAATCAATACTTTAATATCTGATGAATGTGGTATAATCAGCTATATTCACGAAAATTTATATATTTAAAATTTAGATGATGATATCTGACACTCACTAACAGGGCAGAGAGAGTGAATATTGCTTTACGTCGCTTTCTGCACAATCATGACAATATCGCGACAGAAGGAAGCCCGAAGCCGGGACTATGCCCTACTCTTATTTCGAATGACTTCAAGGGTTCTTCATAGTGCACGGTACCATAGGCAGCACCATGCCTTTGAACAGTTTGGAGCGCTGTATATGCACAACCACGATGACAAATATCAGGCCCGACCGGGATTCGAACCTGGTACCTCCAGGTTACAAGCCCCAGTCGATACGAATGAGCCATCGGGACCGGCCACTAACAGGGCGGGGACCTGGGTCTGACACTCGCTGACATGGCGGGACCTGGGTCTGACACTCACTGACATGACGGGGACCTGGGTCTGATACTCGCTGACAGGGCGGGGACCTGCGTTATGACATGGCGGGGACCTGGGTCTGACACTCACTGACATGGCGGGGACCTGGGTCTGACACTCACTGACATGGCGGGGACCTGGGTCTGACACTCACTGAAATGGCGTGACGGGGTTCCCGCCCCGTCAGTGAGTGTCAGACCCAGGTCACCGCCTTGTCAGTGAGTGTCAGCCCCAGGTCCCCGCCCTGTCAGTGAGTGTCAGACCCAGGTCACCGCTCTGTCAGTGAGTGTCAGACCCATGCCCCCGCTCTGTCAGTGAGTGTCAGATCCAGGTCCCCACCCTGTCAGTGAGTGTCAGACCCAGGTCACCGCTCTGTCAGTGAGTGTCAGACCCATGTCCCCGCTCTGTCAGTGAGTGTCAGATCCAGGTCCCCACCCTGTCAGTGAGTGTCACAGCCAGGTCCCCGCCTAGTCAGTGAGTGTCAGACTCAGGTCCCCGCTCTGTCAGTGAGTGTCAGACCCAGGTCCCCGCCCCGTCAGTGAATGTCAGACCCAGGTATCCGCCCTGTCAGTGAGTGTCAGTCCCAGGTCCCCGCCCTGTCAGTGAGTGTCAGACCCAGGTCCCCGCCCTGTTAGTGAGTGTTCCCGCCCTATCAGGGCCAGGTCCACACCATCTCAGTGAGTGTCAGACCCAGGTCCCCACCCTGTTAGTGAGTGTTCCCGCCCTATCAGGGCCAGGTCCACACCATCTCAGTGAGTGTCAGACCCAGGTCCCCGCCCTGTTAGTGAGTGTTCCCGCCCTATCAGGGCCAGGTCCACACCATCTCAGTGAGTGTCAGACCCAGGTCCCCGCCCTGTTAGTGAGTGTTCCCGCCCTATCAGGGCCAGGTCCACACCATCTCAGTGAGTGTCAGACCCAGGTCCCCACCCTGTTAGTGAGTGACATACCCAGGTCATTTCGTACAAACGAAATAATATTTCGTACAAACGTAATATTATTTCGTACAAACGAAATAATATTTCGTACAAACGAAATAATATTTCGTACAAGCGAAATAATATTTCGTACAAACGAAATATTATTTCGTACAAACGAAATAATATTTCGTACAAACGAAATGTTATTTCATACAAACGAAATAATATTTCGTACAAACGAAATGTTATTTCGTACAAACGAAATAATATTTCGTACAAACGAAATAATATTTCGTACGAACGAAATAATATTTCGTACAAACGAAATATTATTTCGTACAAACGAAATAATATTTCTTACAAACGAAATAATATTTCGTACAAACGTAATACTATTTCGTTCAAACGAAATCATTTCGTACAAACGTAATCATTCGTACAAACGAAATATTATTTCGTACAAGCGAAATAATATTTCGTGCAAGCGAAATATTATTTCGTACAAACGAAATAATATTTCGTACAAAC